>PEDP01001082.1:0-14197 GCA_002918395.1 Erysiphe pulchra | reverse complement strand
CAGAAGGAACGATTTGTAATCCTCATGAATGGGGAAATTTCTATTGTTATCGAATTAAGCTATTTTTTTTACTATGGAAGGGGGAAAAAAAATGGTTTGATTTTATGGCTATCATGTGTTTTATTTTTATTCTTGTTGCAGGAAAAAGAAAAAAAAAAGTGATCGCTATCTTGTGGGCAAAAACAGATACACGGTCGAGTCATTTCCTTTCTCGCTGGTAAGTAAGTTATTGCTTGCTAGCTTGCAAGAGGGAGTGAGCGAGTCGAGGATTAGCTGCGAGCTAGTCAGTCTATGGATATATGTGATATATGTGTTCTGATTCGATCGAGTTGTCTTTTTCAGCTCTTTCCCCCTCTCTTTCAAATTTACACTATTTTCTCTTTCAGAATGGAAAAACTCTCGATCAAATAACTTGTTAGATTACTTCATGGTCTAAATACTGTATTTTTTGTATCTGCTTGCAGAGAGAGTGAGTGTGACGGAACTAAACTTGTATAAAAAGAGAGTGACCTTGATTATATGACTATGCCTTGTAGATGTGAGGATACTCAACACGCATAATCCTCATCTAACGTCGCCATCAGTCCCATTACCTCAATTCATATCTATACCTAGTGATATATCAACCATTATCGATATATGTGGTGTATTAGCAATACATTGGCAGAGTTTTAGTGGATGTCTATCTTCTAAAGTGGGTTCATTAGCTTGTTCGATCGCGCGTAGATAGCTCCTTGGATTGCTAACTCTCTTAGGCATTAGCCTAAGCTAAACAACGGCTAAACTGTAACAGTGAGTAAGAGCCTTTTAGATTTCTTTAGCTTTGAAGAGTATGTTTATGCCAGCAAGTATTGCTGATTGGATTCCCTTTTCTCGTCATTCATTCATTCCTATTTGTAAGTAAAAGTTTTTCTGTCCGTTCCTCACTAATTCTTAACTGTAATAGATCATTGAAATTCTCTCGAACCTATTCTACCTTCTTTCTATTTCTGTCATTCCAAGCGTACTTTTTTAATCTTTTCTCTTCCGTTAAAAAACGTTATTCGCTTCTTGTTTTGCTTGAACATGTTTCAATTTTTCTCTCTTAATTTTCATAAATGACTAGTAAAAAGAATTTTTGATTCTCAAAGGAGATGGAATTGGTATGAAATCGTTATTATAACTAGTTTCATGTTCAAGATGCATTCTCGGCGAAGAGAAGACTTTGCTTTTTGTTTAAAAAATAATATTAGTCTCATTTTCTTGGCATGTTTGTAACTTTAAAAAAGAGTAATTCTATTGGAAGTAAAACGCCGAGATAAGCTTGAGCTAGGAGGTAACAAATCTGCTGAGGATAGAATTAGTAAGGTTTTAAGTTCAATAGATATTAAGTATTGTCTATGAGTAACTATTCAAAAAAATCCGAAGAATGCAAAGGGCGTTGCTATGGTGATTTTTATTTTCTATACAGAACGTTCTCTGCTAGCGTTGATCATTTCTCACCCCAGTCAACTAGAATCTGTCTGTTATAATTCCCTAGTTTGGTAACATGGTCGATGCTTGTATACACTCGTTTCGGGAGCTAAACTCTATTTACAATAGAGGAAATCCAACATACGTTTGAGACGTTTGAGAATATCATAGAATATACTTATACTGGAGTATATTGGAAAAGCACAGAATAACATTTGATCAGTTGAAGTGAAGATACTATTGTAGTGATATGAATTTAGAGTAGAAGATTCTAATGGAGTAGCTGAGGACGGCTCGGACTTCTTGAAAGATGTATATAGGGAGATAGTATACCACAGTACGATAACTAATTCCCTTCTCAAAATTAAAATAGAAATAGTTGGTAATACACATATCAAATTTGGAAGAGAAACCACGTAAATAATCGTGCTTTTTCGAGCTTGCGAGTTGCTTATTGATATCTTGTTTATACAGGAATTCTGGTGGTCATGATAGACGAAATTATATCCTAGCCTTTGAGTCGTTTTACGAGATTGCCTAGAGAAATAATGCCGTACTAAGATAGGTTCCGAGGCACTCTAAGGGAAAAACAAAGAGGCATGCATACAAGGAAGCTCGCGCTGCTATAAGTTAATTCTCTGTACCAGACATGCCATCTAGATAATAGGCCTTTGGTAAATTTTTCGTCGGCTCAAGTATCAAGATTGATAGATATTAATTGAAGAATAATAGTCGAGAATTTGTCTAGATCTAATGCAACGTGTTGACGAACCCTTTTCCCCTCAAAACTTTGTCTACTCCAATGATTACTCCAACATCTTCTTTCTTGCTGCTACGACAACGTCGCATTGGCTTTACGACCTCTCCTTGACTTTTTAAATCATGATAATAACGCTAACGTGGAATGCGAGTGTGGATAAGTGACCCATCCTCTCATTTTCTTTGATAAAAGATCTATGCCCCAATCACACACGCATAATTGTGAACGCAATCTCATAAGACGATTTCATGAGATAATTTTTTGGCCATGAATGCTTGATAAAATTCAAGAAATTCGCTTGGTTTATTTGGGATCCTAGTAGCCTAACAAGCTAATCCTTTGCTAGGTGTGAGAAAAGTATATTTCTGGCTTTGCCCTCTTTCGTTCTTTATAACGTTTCCTCCAATCGAAGATGATTATGGATGGGAGGTTTGTATGAGTGCAATTGAGTCAACTCAGATGATGGAAACTGTTATTTTCTTTCTTTCTTTCTTCCTTCCTTATCTATTTCTTTGTACTTAACTTCTGTTTCTAGCAGTATTGATGTGGATAAATAGGAATAGACACCTGCGCGCTCTACAGGTCCTGATTATTTATTTACATCCTGAATGGTTGCGGGACTAATTTGCAAAGTTACAGTCGATTCACAAATAAAAAGGACAAACTGAAATCAATATGGTAAGACTAACAGGTAACTTACCTACTACTGAGAGTAATTTAAATGTTCAAATGTAAGTTAATACTTGGAAGGAATATATCTATCAAAAAAGCTCGCTGTTGAGAGGAGTTTAGTGTTGAAGTTTAGTTACAAACGGGGGGCGGTTTTGCAAAAAGTTGAAGAGGGCGCTTCTATAACTATTGTCTTTACTATTCAAACTAATCTGAGATTTTCTGTCCTAAATCTTGTACTGATAACCCTTGCTGGATTCATCAAAGTGCACCTTTTTATTTCAAAATTTGTCCAACATAGATCAATTAAGTGGTTTTATGAGACGAATAGATATTTCAGTCCAGACGAATAATAAGTTTGATTAGTGATGATTAAATTCCCCAAATACTAGTGTTAAATTAAGCATTTAATTTTTCGCACTGCGTAATCGAAATGAGATCTAAACCTATCAGTATTGGGGGATTGGATTCGTCTTCAAGTATTTTACAAAATTCTCGTTCACAAAACCGGATGTCAATCTTGACTCTACATTATTTTATGTATAACTCACACCTGTGCTAATTCTTTCTATTGCCTGAACTCTGTATCGATCAAACTAATTTGATTGGATTTTCGAGGAAATCGAAGGTCAGGAGTCGAGTTTCCTATAATATGCAATACGTGGATACTTCACTAAATATTTTGTATAA
This sequence comes from Erysiphe pulchra, assembly GCA_002918395.1. Taxonomy (NCBI): domain Eukaryota; kingdom Fungi; phylum Ascomycota; class Leotiomycetes; order Helotiales; family Erysiphaceae; genus Erysiphe; species Erysiphe pulchra. The sequence goes on along the minus strand of PEDP01001082.1, from coordinate 10,626 downwards.
GGCTGTTCATCAAGAGATGAAATAATTTAAGTTTCCTGAGATTGAATTCTCAATCGTGTTGATGATCTCCGTTAAGATTTATATCCGCTATACTAACTGTCTTGGTATTCTTTTCCAATATAGGTTTTCTCCATCTAAGTTCCCCCTTATCGGTCTCACAAGCTTTATCTTGATTTTGAGTCCAGGACTCAGACTTTAATCCTGTGTGAGATTTCCCATCCTCATCCTTCCTGGCATATTGAGAAAATTTTCTTCCTCTTTCTTTTCCTAAACTTGATTTTCTGAATGTCGGTAGTGCATGAGCAAGTCCCTCTTCTTCACCGCCGCGGGTATTTTTTTTTCGAGGCCATAAGCTCGGCAGCTCGATTTGTTGAAATATGGGTTCCACTACTCTTTCATCAAACCATGTTTTCAATCGTCTCTCGACTAATTGCGCAATTTTAGGTATGTCTTGTAGTCGTGCCTTGCTACCCACCAACGAGCGAATGCTTAGATCAAGGCGGTAATCATCAAGAAAACTAAATGTCAATACAGTTGCAGACTGGGGATTACCAGGGACGAATGAAATGCTTAGTGTACCGGAAAATCTTACAATACTGACGGCTAAGGCAACTGGCAGTACAGCAACCAAAGGTTTGGGATAGTTGAGCAAGAGCTTAGTCTCTACTGCTAGAGTAATGAAGTCATTTAGGTCAACATCCATTCTTGCTTGCAAACGACTAGGCTCTTTAGCTCCACTATCATTCGAGTTACGTTCTCGCTCATTCCCCAAACTGAATCCATCTTCATCAATAGGAATTACTCTGCAATTACTAAAAATTGGAAATTCTTCTCCGAGAGAGAGCTCCGTTACTTTGATTTCATCGAGGTAGTCTGGACGTGAATTCCCGTTTAGGGCTGCTGTTAGTGATGTAAGAATAGCATCATCATATTGGGCATCAGCTCGAAACTGGGCAATGGTTTGAGCAATAAGCACATTAAACCAATCTAGACTCTCTGGTTGATGAGAATTAACATAATAGTACGTCTTGCTGAGTATAGTATTGGTTGTTAATGGCGGTGGGTTTCTGAGAATGCTACTTCGCTTTTTGTTTAATACGGGTGTGCGTGGCTGTAACGTAGATGATCGAACTGATAGGAGAGAACGCTTGTATTTTAGAGAATAGGCGTGGCGCTTTGAAGCATTGAGTGACGCAGAGGTTTCTGGAGACGGTGGATCGCCAAAGATAAAGAATTTAATGAAGGCTCCAATTAGAACAACAATAGAGAGTTGTCCCAGTAAAAGTCCCTGAATGAAAGAGTAACTATAGATTATTACAAACAAGAATCTCAATCGAGGAAGTACTCACGATGAAGTTTCTGTGTTAGTAAGAGAATGATCTGGCATTCTTAGCGGGGAGAAAGAGATACAAGAAAGGCTATGTCTTTGACGGATACCAACCGTAGAGTTCCTCAAGACTATCGATATTCAGAGGTTGAGTAGCATCCTTCCTCATATTTGTTAGATAGTGAAATTGACATACTTATGGTTAATTGTTTTGTTTACATGATTTAAATATCGGCTAGAATTACATCCATGCTTGAATATCAACAATTTGTACAGTCGTGCTAAGTATCTGGAGTAAAAATCTAATTTATATGAAAAGAGATCCTTCACAATTTCTTTTTGTTTTAAGTCTATTCCAACAACACACCCATCAAACGGTATCATAATGGAGAAACCTGGTTCCAGTTCACGATTATCTAGCGCTTACACCTAATGGAGCGCATGGCAACGGTATTTAAATTCCTCAACGTCGGACAGATAAAAAGACCGCTCCATATTTACTTTCGCTCCACGATAAGAATAGCTTCACGTTATTTTTAATACACAATTAAAATTTAAGCAATTTTGCATTTCTTACTTAAGTCTCTATTCTTGGTGCCATGTAAACCAAATCTATTGTGTGGATGAATGAAAAAAAAATGAAAATAAAAAGATCACACGTACCTTAGCTCAACCAGTGTCCAACTACTCTCGAATCTCCAAACTCACTTCACATTTGACCGTACCAGCAAAATATTACCTACTATGACTGCTTCGAAGAAGTGAAATCAATACTCCGTGAATGAAAACCAGTTCAAGCAGGGAATCAATTGGGTATTACTAGGTCAGAAGGACAGCAAGGGTTTCAAGCGTGCCCTTTTTTCATAAGAATACAAAGACTTCAAAATTCCATGTATGCTTGACTACCTAAACTTTCAATATAAATTGAGCAAGATTTATTGACAATCTCAATCTCAATCGAAATCATGTGAATAATTGGAAATTCAGTGAGTCAGCAAACAGCTTAAGGCTTTGCCTGCTTAATACAATAACCTGGATCATCACTTTTCCAGAACGATTCCTCTTTGAAACCCGATTACTTGGCTGCAACTGAAAAGGTTTATTATTACATTTGAAACTTTAAAATTTCAGTCCAATTAAGTGAGGTCAATTTCGTATCGTTATGCTTGGTTAGCCACAGTTTTCACAACGTCCGTCAGAAAAACTCGCATCATCAAATTTGCTGAAAATCTTACTTCAAGTGATTTTTTCAGCTAAATCTCAAAGTTCTGAATGGTATCACTTATGTTGCTTATTTGTAGTGATCGACCAGTATTAGTGTCAAAAGCGTCCTGATAAGAACTGGTACTCTCGCTCTGTCACGCGCCCTAGCGGTTATTTAGGTAGTCGATTTCTCAGCGCTCTTGAGCCAGAGCTTTTAAGGCTGACAACAGCTGGACTAGCAATTTTCTTAGTATGGACTGGCTTTGTAAGCTTTTTTGATAAGTAGACAGCATTAAAAATAGGTAGATCTTAGAGATATCTATTCTTGGAAAATTTTTGCAGTCACTTTACCCCCGAATTTATAAATTGGGCTCTTGATGATTGAGTCCTCTACCCTTCAAAATCTATAGCCTCTCGATGTCGGCGTCTCTTTGTCATTAGCTATTTGCTATGGCCAGGAGTTAAACGAGCCAAGTCGATGCACTGAAGCTTAATCTTTTGTGAATAAGGATGTTCTCTTTAACATACATTGGCCAGGCCTATTAGGTGGCTTGTATAGCCTCTATTGTTATCTCAACTCAAAAAATAGCTGGACTCTGAAGATTTAATCCCCGAGATTTCTCAACATCTTCATAACTCAGAGGTAGCCTGCTAAAAGTCCACTAGGCCGGACATTCTCACTAGCCAGTACAACGAAACTACATACCTTTGTCAGGGCTACAATCAATGAGGTAAAAAATTGGATACCCATAAGAACTTCCTTATGCAGCCTCGAGGCAAGTCTCTTAGGTGTCCTAACAGACTTAGTTATGTCTTAGTACTACATAACCCAACTTCGCCCAAATAGTATCCCATTGGTTAACGGGACACCAGAGAAGTGTTCCATCGAATTGCTATGCCTTTAAGGCCGAAATCGGTACAACAGCAAGAACGTATCGTTATTTTATTTTAAGGACTACCTAAAGTCACACAGATGAAGTTTGTTTTAGATAATGATAAGCCGCTTGGACGCACTTTACTATGAATCCGGAAAAAAAGATTATATAACAGATCGGTAAAAGTGGTAAAAGAGGTTTAGATATTAAAAATATGATATTAAATAAAGTATATGCAGTATATATTTCCTTTTGCCTTCAGGATGTGATTTAAAGGAAAATATTAGGTACTACTTCTCAATGGCGATAGAAAGTCTTAAATACCTGACAAAGATACAGAATTATCGAACTGTAGTACTTAAGCTGTTATGTTCTCTTATTTCTGTAATAGCTGTAAATTTTTAACATATATATACAAAGAAATAAATACACATTTATGTGCATATAATATAGGCTAGAAAACCCCATCCATCCATAACAACATGAGGAGGTTTCCGTTTTTGCAATTTTAGTGGTTTTACATCACTTTCCTATCAACTATGTACATAAATCATCGCAAAATCAGATGCTCATTACAATATGTCAATTTGAAATCTGGTTGTTTTGCTTCTCTGTGAGAATTTTTTATTTCATTTAGTGTATCCTACATTGACTTAATATGCCATCTCGCAAAACGAAGTCATCTGAATCGTGCGCTGGTGCTTTTAGTAGTCTCGGATAAACTAATTTTAGCGCTTAAACTGACTGTCCGCGTCACCTTTGTATAGTAGCCCTATAGATAAACGCCTTATGACTCATGTTAATTAACCATTTAATTAGTATACAATAATAAAAAAGGTTTGTTCAAAAATTGCGCTTACAACAGAACTAATTAGATTTTGAACTTATCGAATCTAAGAGCTGGAAGCGTCACGATTACTTTGCGAACTAGCACTCATGACAGTTTTCGAAGCAGGAAGCTGCATTTTGTTGGCTTGTCCTTGTCGAATTTTAGCCCAGGCATAGACAATTCCAGATATAAAGCCAATAATAATTGCAGAAACACTTCCAAAAGTTACTGGTGCAGCAAAGAATATAAGACCAGACACGGCTATGGGAAGTTTGTTAAGTGCGCCCACCATTGAATATGTAGTAGAGGATGTAACACGGATGCACCACGCAGAGCAGTAAGAGATAAAGATCGTAGCCAAGCCAGAGTAGATCATACCCAGGATTAAGCTGTTACGCGTGTCTATTGGAAAATTCTTGTTGATGTTGTGGGAAGACCAATCCTCGAAAAATAGTGAACACAGAAATAGAATTGGAATAGTGAGTAAGTTGTTATAGAACATGGCTGTTCGGTACAATTAGCAAGAGGGAAAAATTTTCGAACAGACAACTGACTATCCCAATCCTTAAAGTTCATCTTTTTTATAATCTTACGCATCGATAGGACGTAAGCAGCTGTACAGAAAACGTTCATTCCCATCCAAGCATAGCCCGCATTTAGCATAGACAGCGCTTCGTGAGAGCTAGAAATTTCTTGTGCAATGTCTCCATATAAAGCATGTTGAATATCTGCCCAAGCAGCTACTACAGAGCTGAGAACCATCAGTCCAAAAGAAAAAATGGCCGAAGCTGTCACACTTCCTCCAAACCATAGGACCTCTCCATAAGCAATAACGATAATTGTTAAGTTCTTAAAAATTGTGTAGACAGGGACCGATAGAAATTGTAGTGCCTTGGTACTTGTATATATCATTCCAACCAAGAGAATAGAGATTGGAAACCCTAATCGCATAAGCTGTCACTCAATTTTTCGTTCGCATACTTCAGGAACTAACAAGTTTTTGCTTTTTTAGAATCAAAAGGCGCCAGATTCTTTATCATCCCGATTTGCTTGCAGCTTACTATGGCAAGGATACACACTAAACTCTACTCAACCTTGATCAGTCTAGTACATAGTGAATATCCTGCAGAGAAAAACATACTTGAATAGCCAGATAAAAGAAATTAAGATTCCAGTATTTACCGCTGACACAGTATTTATTAGTGACGGTCATTGAAATGCTAGCCAGACAGTATGCTAAAATTGATATCGGTGGTGAGTTCGTGATATTTACGAGCGCGGGAGCAGAAGTCGATGGTATCTTGACCGACGGACGAAGGAATGGCTCTCGTTGTGATTCGGATTCATGTCGACCGAAGTTGCGCATCTCCAAGTCGGAGATTTTCTTGCTGTAATTTTCATTCTTGTCCTCCATCGTTATGAATTTGGATATATAGCAAGAGAGGTGCACAACTTAATGGCAGTTCGCCTTAGTTACGAGACCCAGCAACTACCGATAGGCACTTAACTACCTGGCGAGTTGTCCCTCAGCTTGCTGGCTGTTTTTTTCTTATTATTATTTCGCGGGATGGTGAGAGCAATGCAAGACTGCTGTTGTGAGGGCTCGAAGGCAGCAATTCCAACAGGTTCATTGACACGGGATGGGGCAGGGGGGGAAGTAGGCGGGCAGGATTGATTGGATTACGCCCCAAGCGACTTTTTCTCAACATCTCATTTTCACAGTAATGACAGAAAAGCTTGTCTTTTCTTGATTGGTTTGTTTACTTATTTACTTAAATTATGTGTGTTGTTTAGAGATACATATATAATATCCTTCACTATAAGACCCACCGCTCTATCCATGCATTTTTTAGATTGTAGTTGAAACGCAGCCTATTCCTACCTTCTTATCTTTGGTTGTATAATTAAGAATGAGATTGAAAAGCATAAGGATGCCCGAATACTGGATGAATGCAATAGGTTAAATAAGCTATTTACGCTGCAAATTCGTGTTATTTCCATGACAAGTTGATGTGGCGCAGCCAGTTCTGTTGCTGGAGAAACAGTAAGTGAGAAGTCGTTTATTCTTTAATAACTTTGGTTCCAACCTATCTCTGGCTGTTCGTTAATCTGCATACATACTCACCAAGAAAAGCTTAAGCTCCCCCTCAGTAGGTACGATTTTTCTGCCAAATGATGACACATGCCAATTAAAGATCAACAAAGGTAATTATTTTATTTACGCGTTGAGTCTGAAAAATATCATCCTCGAGGACATAGGATATGAGATTGAAATAAATTGGAAAATTAACCGAATAATTAAATCCCTTTCCTCTTGAAATCTCAATCAAAAATCGTAGGTGGTCCGGGCTTCCCGAAATGTCGTGTAAATTTTCGGTGTCGCATTGAAGCTAAGTAGTGTGTATCACAATCTGAACTACTTTAAAATAGGCCACAAACTAACCCCCCCGAGCCGTCAGCCGTCAGGCTTTTTATTGGTGGATGTGATTTAAGGCGAGAATTCTATGATGAATAAGCAGTAATTTGTATGTAAATAGTGTAGGTGGACCGTGCATTAGCTTGATAAACTCCGCGACAGGGTGTTAATAATACTTTGATTGGACGCATGATGGATGGATCGACCGTATAATGGATAATGGTGCACGAGTAGATTGGGCTAAAGCCTCGCTTCAAGGATTATATCCCTACTAGACTTTATGCTAGTTGGTGTCTGAAATACTGGCCCGAAATATCCGGCACACTTGACCATAACATAACATCCATGTGTTCCCCTCGTTATGAATCTTATATCTTATTCCCATCCCACCCACAACTCTTTGACACACTGCCACAGTTAGAACTTCGCAATCTTCAACACGAACGTCATAGTCATGCTTGATTAATTATTTAATTCTCACGACACCTCCACACATAATTCATTATCAGTCGCTGCCTCCTACGCCCGTGTCTAAATGTCTGAATAGAGACATGTGTTTTCAGGAAGACCAAATTTCAAGACGATTGTCAAACATTAAGTACTAATTTATTTTATTTAGATAAAAATACTTCGTCAATCTGATCTAAATCAATCAAATACCGCAACTTAACTAAGAATTTTTGAACACAAGTTGGATGGATATTCACCTCGTCGCGAAAATATGACACCCGAATAAGCTCTGGGTCGGAAGGAGATCACGCTTAGCTCTCTCAGATGACATTGAATTAGCTGAGAACTTTATAAAGTTATCTCCTTGATAATTATAAGATGAGCTACCTAGATCTAGATAACTTCTAGGTCCTTTCATCTCTTGGACGTGAATGAAAGTGTAATCTAGTCCGAATTGGAAAATGGGGAGGATCTAAGCGTCATCCGGCTGTGATCCTGTGGGTATTTGAGAGCTTACAAAACATTTTGAATGCATGCATGACAGGCGTCTAGCCGTTTAAGAAGACGATAGTAGGCCAACAGAAGATTAACTGTTAGAGTTTGATTAGTATTTGTTACAAGATAGTTTTATGAAGATCTAATTTAAGTCTGATTTGGACCAATTAAGCAGAGTGTACAAAATCATCCGCAAGTGAAAACACCACATAAAATTCCCCTAATCAAACTCGAATTTAGTGTAGATTATACCCTTTTAGGTTTAGTGGGTTCATAAATAACCCCTGTTTATAATCCGGTGTACATTAATTTAAAAATCTGACAATCAGTACTTTGTTAGTTCACCGCCGACTTCTATCATAGTGACACCTATAATGCATACTTCAGCTGAGGTTTATGAGCTATTGGGCGCTCACAGAATTCCATATTTCCTTCATTTTACTGTGAACTTCGCCAAGTGGATGCCGCCTTCCCTCGTTCAAAAAGTGGAATAGAATGGTTATTTTGTCATTCATTTGTTTCAAGACATGCTCTATTGGATTCAAGTCTAGTGAGTAGGGTAGATAATAAATGGGAGTGATTGGCCTCTCCCGAAACTCTTTCCCTGGCTCTTAGTGCCACATGAGGGGGGGCATTTTCCTCCATCATTGACGAGCCTAGTCGTATTCTTAGCATACCATCAATGAGCGGAAGTATCCTCTCAGAAACTTTCTGCAATAATTTTCCCGTAATCTTTCTCCCAAAGCTGTCAGGGACCGTTGTCAGGCCCTGCAAAAGAGCCCCAAAACTCCAAATCGGTTATCCTCTTTGTTCTTTCCCAATAACATTGCTAGTATCTAAAGCTTCGGATGTCTTAAAATCACTACTTGTCTCATAGAATTTATTAGTTAAGGATAATAGTACAGACCTTTCTAGTAACCCATATTTGTGAATTATGGCTGACTGTGGCCAAGGTTTCATCTTCACAAAATTGATATCCACTGTTCAGTAGTCCGTTTAAGATAAAGCCTCTGTCCATTTACTGCGCCTTCTTCTATTTATTGGAGAAGTCGGAGGCTTTTCTACAGCTGGAACGCGCCTATATCCGCGCTTTTCTATTACTAATTCGGACATTATGACTCTCTCACTCATGCCCAATTATCTGAAGGGCCCTGTTGCTAGATCAATGTAGTTCATTCGAAAATTTTCAGGAGATAACTTTATAGAGCTCTCAATTTTATCAACGTCATCTGAATTGAGATCGGGTTCCCGACCTCGGAATTTTTGGTGTCACAAATCCGCGACGAAGAACATACGTAACCTATCTTTGGGAAATTCCTAACTGAGCTGTAATCTTTGATTGATTCAGAGCAGCTTCGTGGGGTGCTTTGATCTAAAAAGATTTTATTTTTGATAATAAAAATCTTCAAATAATGCTTACCTGGAGGCTGTGTCCAAAATCAGAAGTTTTGATAGAGGTGCAGGAAGTGATTACTAAAGTAAGTTCATAATTGAAGATATAGTGAGAATAAAATTATATGATGATTCTTGTGTTGTCTTTGATGACTAAGAAAATTTTGATGTGATCAATTATATATGGAAAGGGCGATTAATATTGGGAATCATTAAATTCTTACCCCCTTTCCTTATTTTCTTACGTCCCTGCCCTGCTCCATTGAATGACCATGCCCTGTCAGTACTAGGGTCCGCAGCAAGCTAGAGTTTGTAAACTCCAATCAGCACTAGAAAATTTATCACCGAAAGAAACCAGAGCTAAGGAATCCATAAAATTACCCTATCTAATTGGTCAAGCCACGCCAGATTTTTGTTCTGATTGATTAATTCTGGGAATCATCAAATTACTTACGCCGTTTTCTTATTTTCTTACCCCTCTCCCCTGTTCTCTCCACTACTCTCTCCAATCAGCATTAGGAACACTTTGAATGAAAGTGACCAGGGCTTTAGTTCCAACCAATAACGAGAGTCACTCACTAATGATTTGGGACTGACCAAACCGATACTCATAAGGAATTTTCTGTCGTTGAACATGCAGCTATAACATAGGGTGATTAGTCTAGCACGAGGCCAAGAAGATATCACATTCGTAGAGGGCTCGAACTCGATTCCCGCACCTTTTCTCGTCGACCATGAAGGACTGTAACGACATCAGAGACAGTGGTAGCAGAGGCAGAGGAGATTTAAACGGTATATGTGGATTTGTGTTTTAGCATTTGTCCCAAATCATTAGTGAGTGACTCTCGTTATTGGTTGGAACTAAAGCCCTGATCACTTTCGTTTAAAGCGTTCCTAATGCTGATTGGAGAGAACAGGGGAGAGAGCAGGGGAGAGGAGTAAGAAAATAAGAAAACGGCGTAAGAATTTGATGATTCCCAGAATTAATCAGTCAGAACTAAAATCCGGCGTGGCTTGACCAATTAGATAGAGTAATTTTCTAGTGCTGATTGGAGTTTACAAACTCTAGTTTGCTGCGGACCCTAGTACCGACATGGCATGGTCATTCAATGAAGCAGGGCAGGGACGTAAGAAAATAAGGAAAGGGGGTAAGAATTTAATGATTCCCTTAATTTATACTTATCCTATATAATACTATCTGGTACCTAACACCCTCACCGATTTCCGGCAAAAAAAAGTGAGCGCTGTTACTGTTGGTCAAATTTTGACGTAGAATAAAAAGAGAGTGCATATTGTTTGGTAGAACTTTTGCAGGTAGAATTATGAACAAGTTGTTTAAAAAGACGTCCCCGTCCCCAATGCATTCAAAAGGATTAATCATTTACAAATAAAATCTATTTCCAAAAATTGTGTTAAGGGCTGTGCCCGTTAATGTGGGACTGGGTCAGGTCACACACCCAGCCTTCTCACGTAACCCGCTGTCGAGGATTCTCAAGGATCAAAGATCAAAAAGCCTTAAAGCACGTGGTAAGATATATCCACTAGATTCACGATCAAGACAAGACAAGACAGGACAATAAGGTTATTTGCAAGATAATATCAATTCTTAAAACAAGGCGTAACAAGGATATTTTATATA
>PEDP01001081.1:0-14194 GCA_002918395.1 Erysiphe pulchra | reverse complement strand
TAGTCTAAATACATTCGCTCAATAACTCCAATCTTCTACCCAAATTCATTATTAAACCGTATTCTACACACCAATTCCTACCCATATAGCTCATAACTATAACAACATTAAAATACATCAATCAGAAGAACTTTGAATGAATAACATCCTCGACATTAATTTAGGTCGATTCTGACTATAGTAGTGATAGTAGCAGTATTAGCAATAGCGAGCTTTTACAAGCCGTAGATAATGAGTTTGAATATAACGACTCCCAGAACATTGATAAAAACTCTGGGCAACTTCTCCTCCTACTTTTAGCGTTCGATACGAACTACGAATCTCACTACAAGCTACCATTCGAACTTGGAAAAAAGAATAAGGTTATGGTTAAGTTGTCAAACAGAGAACGAACATAACTCGAAAATAGTCCGACGTTACCTTGAATGCGGGCGGGCTTGAAAGATCCATTACAAGCGTAATTGACGGAAGAAACTAGATTGAGAAATACTTCATCCCAAAAAATAAACTATCAATTTGGGATCTGGGTCGTCGATGATGATCGACTAAATCCTGAAGAATAATGGTTATTAAAATACAAGAAATCAAATCAAGGAGTTGAACATAATCATGGGCCAGAATTTGGAATTTCAAATCATCGTAGATATGGTCGTGATGCTGAGTTTGTTTCTAATATTGAAGCCATATTAAGGCTGGTCTTACCACATCTCAGTTCTTAGCCATTTTACGGCTCAAGTCACCAAAACTTATTTAATCAAGTACTGTCATAAGAAACGTTAAAAGAATGATTCGATAGGAGACGCTAAATTCGATGCCGCCTACAGAAGCCTTGCTAATTAGACTTGGAAAAAGTGGTTTCTTCTAGATGCAAACAATTGATGAGCAAAGCCACTCACCTGCTTCAACTTTTTATGGCGCATTCAAAGTCAATAGAATTGTTCAAAAAATTCAACCGATATTCTTACTAATGACTGCACATACAAGACAAGTAAGTATTGTAAATCACTGATCAAATTTTGTGGTGTGACTGAGTCGAATCGAACAATACAAATAGCTTTTTATTTTATGGCTGCTGTAACAAAAGAATCTTATTTATGGGCTCTACAGTGTCTGGACTATATCTTTTTTTTAAAAAATACAGATTTCTAAGCTTGTGGTGACAGAACAAGATCGAGCTTTTTCAAATGCATTAAATTACGTCTTTTCTGACATCAAAAGTCGTACTTGCACATAGCTTATGGCTACACTTGGATTCGGGAACGACTTAGCCTTGTTCAAATCCCCAACTCGAAGGATTTTGAAGATTCAGATGTTACAAAAGATTATTGGAATCTGTACAAGCCAACCGTTGGCGTTCCACTTTGGAAAAATTCAAATTAAATTTTCAAATACTTGAATCTAAGTGGGAACATGGAAAGAAATATTTGTGGAGTACGTGGTTTTGAGACTATACTGATAAGGTTGCCACATATGCCCTGAATAAATTTCTTTATTTCGGAGTGGCTATAATGTCTTGTATCGAAGGCAATCACTCGAAGCTAAAGAAATGGCTTCAAAGTTCTCGATCGGATATTTATGGTTTGGTCGAAAAGCTGATGCTATGGTGGGAAGTGAACTATTTTGCCTTATCGCTATATTAAATGGAAGAGAAGCAACAGATTTCATAAGTCCACTAGATCACAATATTTGAGCAACTTAACATACATATTTTCTGTTATCCTCTACGACTCTTGAAAGAGCCACTAAAATAGGCCAGAGAAGAGAATGATACAATTAATAGATACCGAAATAAGGGTCAAGAAGTAGCTAAATAGTCATGTAACCACATATTTTGCAACTTTTTTGGCTTGCCCTACGTTCACGAATTTCGAGATATCCTTCTCCGAAATGGCCTTCTAACTGTGAATGATTTCCATAATCACTAGCACATTGAGAGCAAGAAGTTAGATGTCCCTAATCGACCAATGCCTACCTTAGAGCCTCTGACTGCGACAAATGATAGGCTCGGGTGTATATGGAAGCCGACTGGAGGTTTTATATACCGAAAGAGTTTTTAAGAAATCCTTTAGAAAATCTAGAAATGCGAAAAGTATTCCAAATTCTGTTGCTCAAGAGATGATTCTTCACCAAGCTGAGCGTCTAGCTCTATACCTTAGAAAAGAAAACTTGAGCAATCGAAGGGCATGGTTCAATACCAATTTCAGCCTTCAATCGCCTAAGTGCTCCCTTCGCTTTGGTAGTCCACCACTGATTTTCATCTTGGCCTCGATTATTCAACATGTACTACTGCCTATTTCTTAAGTACATCGATTAGAGGTAACCCGTAGTCGATTTCTTATGTAAGAATCTCTTCAATTTCTTAACAATTTAAGTTAAATTACCTTTTTTGAGACGCTTGTAGACGTTTGATTGGTCATTAATCATGTAGATACTATCTTTCCTCTACACCTACTCATATGTTGAATCCCAATACATCCAGTGAATTCATACGGATACCCCTCGGGGTACCTTTTATATCTGTGCTGAGTCAGCCAATGTCTCTGTCTCCGTCTCTATCACCAGTACTCACAGAACTGCCTGACTCCTCATCAAAAATGTCTCCTTTCTCTTTAACATCTTTGCTATTTCCTTCAGAAGACGTATTCAGCTCAAGGGAAGAGCTTTACTCTTCAATACAAGCCTGGTATCGCTATAAATTCTGGACTGAACGATCAAAAAAAAAAAATAAGGAATAGTGAGCGTGTTAGAGCCATCTATAGTTGCGATCGTGCTGGAGAAGCACTACCCACCTCTGAGCATCCAAAGAATAGTTCACAGGACAAAAAAATGCCATACATGTATTCGTAAGACAGCCTGCCAGTTTAGGGAAAGTTTTGAGTAGCATTACATTTACCCCATGGTGTAGACTCAAGATATTTGAGTCAGCGAATTCTAATTTCGTTGCTTAGCAATTTTAGTCTATATAAATAGATAATTAGTGGAAACAGTTTGATGATAAGAAAGATAAAATAAGATATGGGATGCGCTCCTAAGGGGGATAGACTATTTAATCTATGCTAGCGTTGATATAGCAACTAATTTTCGTTAATGATAATGGAATTGTCAAATACTATATATATTGGACTAAATATACACATCTGAAGAGTTCCCTAGGTCTGAAGCCTGACAACTATTCATTTTTGGGCGCTAAGGATTTGTGATATTCCGCTCTTGCAAGCTTTAACGCAAGTCGAAAATCATTCTTCTTAACATTTCCCCAAAATAGTTGGCTATGTTCAACTAGATAATGCGTACGTTGAAAAATAATCTTCCTGACTAAGACTAAGTTCTTGGTCATCGCATTCCCTTTCAAGCAGCAATCACACTCCCAACATGTCACTAGTGGACACCTGTAGCCATTTTTTTAGTGCTGTATGCGCGCTTTCAACTCTCGATGTGAACTTATGTCCGAAGTGTCTAGCATTTCGAGTCCAAGCAAGGACAAATCTCTCCTTGTAGCAAAGCTAAGTCGTCGAAAGGTAAGGAAATACGGTCATTGGAACACGTTAGCGTAGCTGTTCTAGTCGCTTATCGTATACAATATTAGAGGAGGAATTAACAAGTGATTTCCATAGCCCCATGAGCTCCTGCTAAGCTTCTTCTGTACCAAACGAAGCTCGTTGTTTTGCCAGTATAATTTTGTTAATGTGCCATATGCACAGTAGTAGTGATATTGACGTTGCATTCGTTAAAGACATTTCGCGGTCGGTGAAAAATACTTAACCTTCGACATGAAAATCTAGGGCCACAAAGCACTTTTCGAGTTCAAACATTGCCTATGTATAGATCTTCTCCGTTTCTTGACGTATGAAGTAGTAAAAGATGACCAAAGTATGGCTAGTCGCGGTAACACCTGTTCCGTGCAGTAAAGGTATATTATGCTGATTAGTCTTGTAGGTGCTATCTAAAAGGAATACATTATTTGCTGAGAGATTTCTCATAATAGTCTCGGCTCTTTTAGGGTTGATGGACAGGCAAGAAAGGCTTCCATCTTGGTCACGTCTGAAAGTATGCTGGACATTTTACATGACTAATATATCTAGTAGGGCCTCTATCTCTGTTCTGCTGTCAAGAATCTTTTTTTTTGGACTTTTTGATATAATAAATGTCCAAACGGGTTGATAAATTATTCGTATTTTTTTGATTTAGAGCCTCCATCATGATGCGAGGCTTTGCCCCTATACTGCTCAAATTATCTAACTTCTGCCTCAGTCAGAGTTCTTGCAGACGGATGTGCAGCAATGTTATCAACAGCCTCATAATTATGTTTTACATTGATAATATTTGTAGACCAGCTATCACCATTTTCATCATAATCTTTGGATATACGGAGAATGAAAGGGCAATCTTGTCGTAATGTACTGGTACCTCTAACATTAGCTTGATTATTGAGTCCACCATAATGGACACATTGCAAATTCTATGTTTGATTATGCCACCCGCTGTGTTTCCTTTCCTTTGAGTACGTCGTATTTTCAAGCTATAGCCATTTGCGTTGGCAAAATATTTTTCGGTTTCTATCACCTCTTCTAGTGAAGAATAGGACGTAGTCATTGACCAGTTTGTACGCAGATTACTATTCATGTTCTTTGTCAAGCTAGGGAGGATGGGTGAGTTGTAAGTGTTGAATGTCTTAGATATCAGTTGGGTAGAAAGAAGTAAGCTTAGACTCATTGATTAGAATTTTCTGGATTGATTTGGTCAGAGTTAGGATAAGCTAGTAAACCTTATAAATTTGTCGTGTTGTCAATAAATAATGTTTGAATTTGAATTTGAGAGGAGAGGCGAGTGTAAATTTTGTTGAGTGTACTATAGTAAATAGATTTCAAATTTGAAGATAAAATGTATATGTTTTTGTATTAAAATTGCACAGATAAGTAGATTTCAAAGAATCGCCTACAGGGGTAAACTTCTGTATATTTGATTGTTGATAAGATTATGCGATCTTACGACATATCGAAAGATGAATTCTATCGCAGCTTCACAGGATCTGTTAAGAGTATTGGATATATGAATATGAGCTTCTACATCCTTTGTCCTTTTACAATCCATCGCGATTTGGATGAAAGCAGTATTGTGTATTATTAGATGCATTATCGGTAACTATAGTACTAATTTATCCATGAGCGTAATCGTCTCCAAGAAAATCTCCAACCGTTTCTTCGAATTTTTCTGTCAAAGTCGTGCCGGTATGTGTTCCAAGGAAATCTTGAAGATCGATGAGCACAAAATGCACTTTCCATTCTTCATGAGCAGTAAAGCTCGTATATGAAAAGCCTGATAGGCAAGTCCAAATATCGATCGTGAAACTAAATTTATCACTTGCTTTTCTCAAAAAACCGAAGACCTTAGCTTAAGCTTATTTTCATGAAAACACGCTTTGATTCGACGTGATACAGACTAATCAGATATGAATTTGAGTTTGTATTTTTGATTGACTATTATTTCCCATAATGATTTGGCTTCTATGATGTTATATAGCAGTTGCTCTTCGATTTCATGATCGTGGAATCTTCTTCGAAATTAATTTGATTTTTTTTCCGAATAGGTGATATAAAGGAAAAATATTCTAAATAGATTTCACATCTGTTTTGCTTAATTTAGGATTAAGTTAGCCCACAATCAAATGGTCACAATGAAATCCGACAGACAAAAAGTATTGTGTAATTTTGATACAGATCTCATTAGAAAAATATCGTTTTCTAAAATAGAAATATTAATTTTTCATTTATTATCTGTGCTTTAATACTCTGTCTTTGAAGTTAAGAATAATCATCACATTTTAGGATTTAATAAGAGACGTTCGAGATCCCATCCGGACGTCCCGACGACTCGGGAATTATATGTGTTTACTTAACACTTTATCCTTATCTTAAGGAAAGACGGGGGAAAATCCGTGGTATTTCCCTTTCCCTGAAAATGGCGACCGTTTGAAGAACTGCCAAAAAGCTATTGCTTCACCAAAATACCATCCACATTACATTAGTCAGAGCTCGGCACAGTATTTGACTGATCAGGTGTATTGTCCTGTTTTTATTAGACATCCCCAGTTGTCAAGTTAAAGTTAAAAGATAGATCCAGCGGGGGGGCACTATATCGTTCATTGAGAATTAAGAATTTGCCCTACCATCAAAACGATATTGAAAACTTCCTTTATAATCACTCTCCCTACTTCAATCGATTTCACTATATTTCGCTATTTCCCTAACTTGAAAGCCATCATCTGTTTTGAAATGATGTTCTCTTGAATGAAAGATTCCACCCCAAATCTTCTCTAAGATCATGATGTCTTTTAAACTTCATACACCATAACATAAATATTTCTCGAGCTAATTTATCCCATCTGAAAAATAGTGAGGCTGTAACTATCATGTGTCACCAGTTTAGAGTCATGCTTGAAAAAAATAGGATAACTTGTGATTGATCATTTTGAGCACGAGAGCAAAAGAATCATGCTTGGGGAATTGCTCTCGCTAATGGAGTGGCTAACTGAGTAACATTTCCATAAGCTAAGACGCTTAGTGATTGAGTAAATCATGTGATTTACTATCTGATGCCCTTAGTTTCATCACAAGAAGCTAGATAGTTTGTATATTCGCCTCGACTTCGCTACCACTTCATTCAATCATACAGCACCGCAATCTTACCTATCTACCATAACCCTAAATATCCGTGAACAGTCTTGCTAGCTAAAACTATGAATCCTGAGTAGTACGTCGCTTCTAAGTCATGTCGACTGTGGAAAGGACTATTAACTAACTTTTGCGCAATAGAGTACTTTCTAAGATGAATCTTAAATACATTTGAATTTCTTGAATTTAAATGCGATATCATTTATATAGAGAAACTTACTTAAGGTTTATTGCTGCAGATACGACTACCTATTTAAGCTTCTCCTTATTGGAGACTCTGGGGTAGGAAAGTCTTGCTTGCTTTTACGGTTCGCAGATGACACATACACTGAGAGTTACATCTCTACAATCGGTGTTGACTTCGTATGTTCATGTATTCAATCTATGCTGCCAGAATCTGATTTGCTATCAGAAAATCCGAACAATCGAGCTGGACGGTAAAACTGTGAAATTACAAATTGTAAGCTCATTCCAAGGCCAGCAACTGCCTTAACGAACATGCTAAAAATAAATTTATCTAGTGGGATACAGCGGGACAAGAACGCTTCAGGACTATTACATCTTCATATTATAGAGGCGCTCATGGTATTTGTGTCGTTTACGATGTGACAGATATGGATTCTTTCAACAACGTTAAGCAATGGCTTCAGGAAATCGATAGATATGCTACAGAAGGAGTTAACAAATTACTTGTTGGAAATAAAAGTGATATTTCGGACAAGAAAGTTGTGGAATACACAGTGGCTAAGGTATGTACCTAATCGTTTTATCCAACACATTGTGAGATACCAGTGTCGAAAATTTCTCATGCATCAGTTTATATAATCCGTTCAGACTCATTAGATCTAACATACATTTTATAGGAGTTTGCCGATAGCCTTGGAATCCCATTCCTAGAAACCTCAGCTAAAAATGCCAACAACGTGGAACAAGCTTTCTTGACTATGGCGCGTCAAATCAAAGAAAGAATGGGAACGACTACGGCAAATAATAAGCCAACAGTTCAGGTGGGCCAAGGACAAGGTGTTCAATCCGGCTCTGCTAGTGGATGTTGCTAAGTGAGTGATACATCTAAGTATTCACTTTCAAAGATGAATCAATTATTCGCCCTAACAATTAAGGGAAAAGTCACATCTTTGAAATCAGCTTTTAAAGCTAACCTACTCCGTTGGAAACGTCACTGAAATATCCCTAAAAATTACAGGGATATAATAGATTTTTATTGGGTTTTTATGGCAATGGAGATGATATAGTTTAACTCGGCGTGTTAGGGATTAGGGCGGTATTTGATAATATTCCATTTGCATAGGTGCTTTTAAAAGATCTGCACTTCGATAAGATTTGCTTATGATCTTCGTCCTTGATGGTTAGACTAGGTCAATTTTGTGTCGGTGCAATAATCAGACTGTATATGAACTGTGGAGCAATTAATTTTTTAATCAGAATGTCTTTTAATATAATGAGTCAACTCGGCTTAATTTTTTCCAAACCTAAGCTTTAATTAAGTACAGGTGTTATCAAAAAGTCATGATAAATATGAGAAGGTAAAACTGGCATAAATTTAGTTCTGTATCATTCTTTACTACCGTAAGTCATCAATGTTTTAAAACAACTAATAAGGAGATTTTCTACTTTTTTAAATAATAGATCATTAAGGATTATAGACAAGCATGCAAATAGTCAACTTTTCTTAATTGTCGGCTGCCATCCTTCCTTGTCTATTGCGTTTCTTAAGAGGTCGGATTATAAGGTCTGTCGTCCATCTAGAAATGTACCTGCTTATCACTGCGACTAGAAAAACAATTTTTTTATAAAAATAATTAATATCAATTTTTCAGTTTTAAAAACTGTTCAATACAGTCTGGAAAACGCTCTACAAAAATTACTAATCACATTTATATTTATATTTATATTTCCTATTGTGGTTGTTGAAATATTCGTGTTTAAAGATCTAGAAAATGGAAGCGGAGCGTAGCCAAATTTATGGACACAACCAACGATAATTCAATGACGGTGGCTGGTTACCTACACGATCTTTTCTGATTATCTAATTTTGCTCATAAATCATTAGTTGCTCATCTTAGAACTAATTTTTATGGTTTCTAAATAAATAGCTGAGCTGTGGCGTTGATATTGATGATTTTTGCTGTTGCTTGCCATGTCATTTTATACCAATATTGAAAGAGAAGCTTTCAAGAAGTGAGATAAAAGAATTTCAAGTCAATTAGGCTATTTTGGCCAGTAAGCCCTAGATTTTTCAGGGATTGATAGGATGTGTTTTTAAAAGTGGCTTAACTATTCAGCTCTCGCAATAGGAGTCCTTACAACCATGTTGCTACTCAGCATTGTGATATTTCATTATCATTAAGATCTCTTTACTTCTTCCATTTCGCTACACTTATTCCGAGAAAACTCCGTATCTGATTCGATTTCATACACCAAGCCAAGATCATTTTTAATTATGTTGTGGACTTCTGTGAATAACTCTGTGTATTCAGGTCGGAAATCAAGTGCTCATGAACCAAAAATGAGCTCTGTCTTAAACATTGAATCTCAGAGAAAAATCAATCTCGATTTGAAATATCTTCGAAGCAATAACTGATGTGCTTATAGATTAAAAATTGGCTCTACAAAAAAGAATATCATGCACACGTCTATTTAACTGGATCTAAATGATATTTGGCTATATCCTCGCGCATTACCAGGGATTTCTGAAAATTATTCCATTTTCTCTTGAAATCTTTCCTCCGGGCAGCCGTTGCTGGTCGATTATAGCGGTGGAAGTAGTTCATGCTTGATCCTTCACCAGTGAGACTTAACAATTATAGTTGTCTTGAACACTGATATACCTATAGCACTTTTTGTTAAGAAGAAGATTTTATATTTAGCTATTGAAGAAAGTATATTGTATACCAGTAAGCTAAAGAAGATCTAAAGAAGTCAAGTATAAGATAAGAATAATACTATCAAGAAGGTTGAGTAAATCTCTATGTACAAAATGAGTAGATCTCAAAAAAAGCAATTTATATACCCAAAAAAGTAAAAACAATCAAAATAGGAATTATGTTTGAGGAAAATTGTCGTATGTTCCAACACTTTTAGATCGCGTGAAATGCTCCTACTGTTCTGGAGCATACTATTTACTAAGTAAGTATGTCCAGAATGTTGTAAAGGTGAGAGCCTACGCAGGTTATATTGGCTTGAGGCTTTGAGATGAATAACTAATTACTATTTAATTGTATGATGATTGCTTGTATTATAAAACTACGAAGATCTGAGAGTTACGAAGAGCTGGTGCTTTATATACACAAATGAGCTAGTAATACTATTCCTACCAATCGCATGTTTCAATCATAGAAGGTTCTAGTAACCTATCCTTTCTACCATAACCTCTAAACACTAAAACTAAACACTTTGTATTGAATATTCTCTTTATTTCTGGTCATGGATGACAGACGTTACTAGACGATTTTATCGTTATAACGGAACTGAGTGATTGCTACCCTTGTTTCCTGCCTCGGCTAATCACCAACACAACACAGAGGCGTAAAAAATTCCAAAAGTAACACCAGGAGAACAATTCATAAACGCAGTCAAGATGTATCTGTTTAGCGGTATGAAAGGTACCGTTCTGATCTGGTATCATTGTATGCATATTAAAATGACGACTGAACATACCTCTTACGATATCCCGAATGGTCACGCTTGAAGTTTAATTGTTACCATACTTCTCAGATGAAACACTTAAGACTGTTTTTTAGTATTTAAATTGAAGTTAAAAATATATATATGTAAAGGATAAAACCGAAATTATTATAATAAATGCGATGCGCGACGTTTTAAGTACTTTAATCTTTATGGTGAGTGATTAAACATTAATCGCTTGATGATTCAAAAGACTTTTTATGATTATTTATATTTTTGCCAGGATCTAGAGGGATAAATAGAAGCGCAGTCTATATGTAAACGTGACCGACATTAGATGAGAATTTTTCAATGTCATATCATACTTATTCTAAACGTTAAACTCCCCAAATGGCTGCTGAAGATAAAATTGCAGCACGATTACTATACTGCTCTGATCAGTCGTCCCAATCCGCAGTTTCTGATGCTAATACTCGCATCTCACGCAGTTTCTCTGGCCTCTTACAGATGTTGGATTTAATCTAAGTCTGTTTGGCTATGACAAGGACAAGGCGGGAATCTCTGCTATCAAGAGAGTCTAGTCAAGCACGATGATCCAAATTTGCCTTAACTCGCGAAGAAGACTATCTGAAAGAGACTTTATAGCTCAAGAAAGGTAAAAACATAGAAGCAATACTTTGCTAAAATATTCAATACTCAGATACGAGTACTAGATGTTTACTGAGCTCATATCCCACTTGTTAACCCAACGGTGATCGTCGCCATGGTTGATAATAATGTGCCTTATCTACTAATTTTGATGGGCTTACAAGAATCGAATCCTATAATGTAGCTGAGTGTGAAGTAGTGCTACACATATCCAGCCGACATTAAAGTATGCCCTCTATAATTCCTGATCAAGATAGTACTTATCGCTCCGATAGGCAGATCTATACCATCTGCATCAATGAGTTGTATACTAAGTGTTACTCAAGGAAAATTCGCTTGTAAGCATACTTGTATATTAATTGGTTTGCCCCGGAGCAATGAGAGCTATGAGCTTGATCGGCGAATTCGAAAAAAATTATCAGTACTAAAAAAGAACATGATCATAGATTCTCATTGGTGAAGGATCGAGTACGACTATTTCCATCGATTCAGTCGTCTCCGGATTGACTTAGTTACCTTGTTTATATTTTCTCGCGTGGCTTCCCTTACTTTTGAGCGTATGAATGCAATCTATCAACAATGTCATCGAAAAGCTGCCACAACCTGGAGAAAGACTTTTAAGCGGAATGAAAGCATTTCCAGAGTTACCGGGTATACCCCCCGAAGCTTGGTGAAGTATCTCCCAGATCGATCAAAGTGAACGTGTGCTTGTTTATCATTCTTGTTGGGTTGTTTCTTAATTTGGAAATATATAAGTTGTTGTTTGAGAACGTGCCAAATACCGCTCGGATTTTTTCAGAGGTTCAAAAAAAAGGCATGATCGATTTTGGGTGAAAAAACTTGTTCTTCGTCAACAATATTGCATGCCAGACTACGACGTTTGGGTCTAATGAAAGCGATTGAAGATCTGATGCTGATCCTGGTGCGAGTGATCAGTGATTGAATATACGAAAGATGAAGAAGGTCTAGTAGATATTGAGGAAAATGGAGTAGAATGCACTGACGTGGAAAACCAGAAAACCAACTAAGAAAATCTTATCTCTTCTGTGGAATATCTTATTGCCATTTTTCGTGTGCATATAGACCTTCAATCAAATTCTTTGGAAAGTAAGTAATGTTAGAAGATATGGCTTGTCAATCATAACTAATATGCGAAAGAGTGATCATCTTCAACGCTAGGAGCCCTAAGAATTTGGACCCACCACTTTTATCACGTGGCATTTTAACTCTATGATCTTAAACTGCTTTTGCGTGCCACAAAAATATGGTTTCCGAAAAAGCAATATAAGATCATAGAGTGCCACTGATCAGATGGCTGAAATGGTTAAAATTGAGTGTTTGCCAAAGAGCTATTTTAAATCCTAAGTACCGACTAATAATAGGCGGAGAAATCTCCCAACAGCTCAAGAATTTGATATTCTAATCCCAGATGAGGTTTACAGTGATAGCAGGGGATGTTATTCTTCTGCGAAATAGTGAGGGGACGTTATCCGACCATTTCTAATTTATGTATCGTGGCCATCCTTCGTATTTACCTCTTCATTATGTCCTTTTCTATCCGTATGGAAATCCGGGATATCGGTGGGAAATTCGACTTAGGACTCCGATGCAGCGAGTGTATGGAAACCAAGAAGGTGAGGCAGATCCGAAAAAGGGCATACTACAGCGAGTGGTAGGATATCAGCTCGTCTATTTTACCGATACCATCTATTTTCACGACAGGATCCTTAATAATATGGGATGAAGTTACTATGTAGCCAAGACATCATTTTGATACTGTTGATCGAGCTCTCCAGGATATTAGAGATAAATCTCTTTGGGGGAATACCAGTTGTTTTAGGAGGGGATTTTGCTTAGATTCTTCCTGTTGTGAAAAGAGGTGGTCAGCATGAAATTTTTAATGCTTGCATTCGATGCTGGAACAATTGGCTCAAGATTAGAGTTCTGTTTTTAACTCAAAACATGCGGGTTACATTAGGGGAGTCAAACCGCCGATTTGCATCTTGGTTTGATGATCTACTTCACAACCAAAATCTTTATGGTGTAATTGAATTTCCAGAGTGGATTAAGATCACTGATGACCGAGCCTTTTTCCGTGAATTTGTATATCCAGTTCACTTACTTCGGGCAGCCGACTCATCAATCTTTCGCGATTTTGCCATACTTACCTCTCGAAACGATAACGTTCAATCGTTTCAACTTTGAGATCGCTCAGTTTATAACTGTTGCATCTCACGATTATTTTCAGCTGATCAGATACAAATTGATGAGTCCAGACAAATAAGTAACTTTACACCTGAATATTTACAAACACTTTCCGGTCAAGGTTTACCTCTGGGAGATTAATATTACAGATTGGGATGCCGATAATGCCTTTTAGAAATTACTATGCCAAGCTAGGCCTATGCAATGGAACACGCCTCATAATTACACGTCTATACAATCAATATACAAAAGGTTGAATCATTTCACAAGACCCTCGCTTTGACGGAAGAGAGCATGTGATTTCATGAATTACAGTAACCACTAGAGAAGATCTTCCGTTTATGTTGGAAATTCCCATTCTATTAGTCAAAGATTGCCTATTTTGGAAGTTGATCAACAAGATCATAGATCATCATTACTGTTTCCTTTCTGGGTCTAGTATTATTTGGTTGATGGGATTGGTCTTACCAAAGACTAAGTTGATATGTCTTGGATGTTTAGTAAAACAGACGTTTATCTTTTTATATATTGCCTAGTAATATCTTATAGAATTATAAAATCTGAATGAAGAGAAATCGTTATTTCTATACTCAGTTAAACACAATCTTATTAAAGATTTGCACATTGTTCTTTGAGACTATTTCTCAGTAGAAATTTATAGTAAATCTCAAACAGTTTACTCTCATTCGAAAATAGCTTCCTATCCGACCGTGTTACTCCATGACAATGAATAAGTCGAAAGGTCACACCCTAAAACGTGTAGGAGCTGATTTAACAAACTCGGTCTTCTCACATGGCCAACTTCGTGTCGCATTATCGAGATTAACTGATATTGAAAATATGTTGGTATAGAAAATGAATATAAATAATTGTATGTAAATATAATAAATTCAACTATGTAAAAATATGATAAAGTGTCTCTGAAAAAGATGTCTCTATGAACCCTCCAAGATGAGGAATACTCTAATATAAATAAACAAATAATGTTGACATGACAACTACTAAATTTACACCCCCATTTTCTA
>PEDP01001080.1:0-14200 GCA_002918395.1 Erysiphe pulchra | reverse complement strand
CAGAAGGAACGATTAAATGACTAAGTAGTCATGTATTTAAAAAAAAAAAAAGCGAGAGAGTGATATTTTAGAAAAAAATTAACCCATATTACAATATTCTGAGATGCTTATTTATTTCACTTTAAGCATTACAATCGCAACAGATTATTGGTTTTTTTTCGAAAAAAAAAAAAAAGAAGACGAATGTAATTTTATTGTGTGGATACATACATACATACAAATTACAAGCTAGAACTAAAATACAAAGTGTGACCACTCCGTGTATATTTTACTTCAACTGTGCATGTGTCCCCCGTGTATCGTCGTGTGTAAACTGCATGTCACATGATGTGCCACATTCGTTTCATTCCTGGAAAAAATGAATTAAGGTCAAAAGTAGCCCCCCCTCTTTTAAAAAAATACAAAATAGCGATGGGGGGGCTTGATCGTTTCCTAGCCAACGAAGGGTAAATGGACTGTTTATTCGTATTTACTAATTAATGTGCATCTTTTTTAAACACGCCTCTATTTTTCAGTAATCTTCTCTAATCATCATGACTTACTTACTGATGATCTTTTATTTTTATTTTTATTTTTATTTTTTTCTATAATTCATGAATCTCACTTCACTCCTCTTCTAACCGGATACTATCAATCAGCTCTATCCTAGTCTTATTAGTGCTTTAAAATTGATTACTGTTCAAACTCTTCTATCTCGCTTAACTTTGTCGTAGATTCCGCTAAACCTATTTTAGATTTTGTAAGAAGGGAGGGGGTTTAGTTTAGGTACATGTAGGAAGGAAATGGAGGGAGTACGAGAAGCATTTAATATCATCCAAAATTAGAAATTAAAGGGGGGGAGGAAAAGGAATTGGAATTTGCCAAGGGTGTCAGTCAGCTATACGTCTTTCATTGGTCAAAACAACTAAAAGCGGAATAAAAAAAAAAAAAAAAGGTTCACTATACTCACTCTTAATTCTTCTAAAAGTTAGTCTACCTTGCATAACGGAATTGGAAATAGTCAGAAAATATCTGGTTGTAGACTCATCAGCAGACAGCGAATTCGAAGGACCATCCATCCATCCATCCATCCACAACGAATCAAGATGAAGTTTTACGCGTGTGAAAACATGATTTAAATATCTCTGGCTAAATTGAATATCGCATTAAATCATTCATTGCAAGGCAGGCATTTTCCAAATTAGAAAGAACTTTTAGAACGACTTGTTTGGCTTTGCAAATTTGAATCATTGGGCCTGTTTGTTTTTTCCCCTACGAGGGACGTGGATTTGCGAATTACCGTAACTCTCGGATCGTGATGTCTGCTTGGCTCTCTTGGTTTTTCTTCAGGCAGATTGATTGCCATTCACTGGCTGATACATGAGTTGTGAGTTTACAGAACTTAAAGCTATACATGCTTCAAAAATAATTCGCTGCAATAAGCTTCTGCTGCCAATCAGTCAACTTATTCTATAAGAAAAGCTCAATACAGCTTTGCTTAAAGAATCGACTACTGGAAGAAATTATTGTCTGTCATGGAGCGCAGTTGTGCTTTCAAGGCTTTATGAGCACTCTCAGCCCGTTGGGCCGTAGCAGTTCCCAGATGGAGGACCGAGTTGGTTTAGCATTACAGCCTTTTTTTTTTCCTCAGTGATTGCTCTTTTGCTAGGAGCGATCTATGTAGTTGCATGAAGTAAACTGTGATTATGATCATTGCATTCTATTCTGAGCTACCAAACGACGTCTTTGTCTTCTCACACAATCATAAAAAAAAAAAAAAAGGGACATTCCGTAATCTTTTAAAAACTCCATTCCCAAACTTGTTTTTTAACTAAAAGGTTATATATAAGTTTGGCATCTAATAGCCACAACTCCAACTACTACTGCAAGGGAAATTGAGTCAATCGTTTGACTAAGGAATACCCATAGTGCGTCGCAGGAGTATTTAATGCATCAATAACGTTGACCAGGCCACCGCGTGTCAAGTTCTGAAAAAAAAAAGCGGCTGGAAGGGTATTTAAAGAAGAAAAAAAAAAAAAAGAGGGTTTAACTCTGTAAATAAATGCTACTGAATTACCTACTTCTATGAGTAATAGAGCTGATTCAATCACTTAATAAAGAGAAAACCTCTACTTTTTTCCTCGTAAAAGATTTGAGATATAGAAAAAACGCATAATTTCAAAGAATTCAATCAGTTTTTTGTAGAACTAATTAATCACCACAAGTTACAACTTATAACCCCATAGAAGATGAGATTTATTTTTTTTTCCAAGGAAAGCTTATTATTTTATGTTTTTAAGATGTTTCTACAGTAACAAAACATGGTTTACCAAAAAGGGGGTTTTAAAGTATTGGGATCAATGTTTAAGCAAAAGGAGCATGAAACAGGTGAGTAAATATTGATTTTCAGAAGATTTAATTTTTTTTAAAAAAAAAAAAATTTATCTTCCTTGTTACATGTAGCAGGATACTTTGGAAGCAAGAGATAATGAAAGCAAGCAAAGGAATATAATACTTGCTTACTTGGAACAAAAAAAAAAAGAATGGCGGGTGAAAATACAAACCCACGAGCGAAGAACGAACTCCAGAACTCATTGGGGGGATAAAAGAAAATAATTCAATTTACATAGTTCTTGTGGCTGACAGTAAAACAGCATCGAAACACTGATTTCAGTCACAATTCATGAATCAAGTAGACACGAGATGATGATTCAACGGCGTCAATAAACCAAGTCAACAGAAGCTAAAGCAGTGGCGGAGAAAAGGAGAAAAAAAAAAAAGATTCATATCCCATCTATTATTATTCTTCCTTATTCGCTTGTTTGTATGTCTTCTACCGAGGACAAGCACGTTCGTTATGCGATACGTTATATGTTTCAGCATCAAGAAGGGAAAAGACCATGAAATAAAGACCGGAAAATCGGGAATCCATAAGGAGAAATCTTGTTTTTAGCAATACAACAGAAATAAACTCTTTTTTTTTTTTTTTTCGCAAACAGTTTTGAAACGGCTTGGGTCTTTTTTTCTAGCGTTTAGAGAGAAAAAAAGACAAAAAACAAAAAACGGCGAAGTGTGGTGAGATGTGGCGTATAAACAAGGGCTATTTACTGGCCCGCTAAACCCAATATGACATATACTGCGCTTAAAATAAGTTTGGACAGGGGAATAGTTTATATAGCGTTTGTATGTTTGTTTTTTTGCCTTGAGGATAAATGATTGCTATATTGTTTCAATTTATATGTTTCATGAAACTATCATTCAGTAAACTCTATTCAAATTCTAACGATTAATCGCCTGTCAGTCTACTAGACGTAGCCTTCTATAACGGCCAGACAGCTGTTGTGCAAGCTTTCTGAGTTTGGTGAGCTCTTGAACACTCATAGCATTCATTACAGCCGGATGACACTCGTATTCTCGATTTTCCAAATCGGACTAAGTTACCGACCGTTTCACTCACGTCCAAGTCATGAAAGGGTCCAGATGCTAGCTAACTCTGTGTAGCTTATGTTGTAATCCTTAGCAAGTAATTTCATGCAGTTCCTAATTTATCAATGTCATCCGAGTGAGCTAAGCGTGAGCTTCCGATCTCATTTGATGATGGGTAAGGTTACTGTTTCGCGACAAAGTTAATACCCAACCTGTCTCTGAGGAATTCTTAGTTGAGTTGATATTTGTGATTGATTCAGACCAGCTTTGTGAAGTGTTTTAGTCTAAGTAAAATAAATTAGTGTTTAATGTTTGACAAATATCTTGATATGTTATTTTGTCTGTCTGCCTGCCTAAGAATGCGTGTCTCTATTCAAATGCTTATTATAAGGGTGCGGGTGTAGAAAGCTGCGACTGATAATGAATCATGTGAAGAGGAGTCGTTTATTTGATTCTCATAGATCGAGGATGTCTATAAAGTTTGGCGTTGGTGGTTACGAAGATCTTAAAGTAGTTGTTAGTGGTTGGGATGGATACAAATGCTTTCGAAGAGATTATCCAGGACTGCCGGATATTTCAGGCCAATATTAAATTGTAAACCAGACTTCATTCACGGGGGAAAAAAATTTATATAAAGGAAAAAATGCAATTTAACATTTTACCTGGGTAATCTATATACTGATATAATAGAACGATGTGGTCTATAGCACTTTGCAAAGAGACGAAGAACAAGCATAAGAATGGAATGGAACAGAGAAAAGGAGAAAAAAAAAAGAAAATATTATTTCCCTCCGCCTATCTAATATTCCATAATTCTACGAAAAAAAAAAAAGAAAAAATGTTCCATTCAACACGCAATATTGGACGGATATCTATCTAACAGACAATTTAAATAAAACGACAAGCAAAGGTAATACAGGAATAAGACAAAAAAAAAGGACCCGAGATCAGCTTGCTAGCTGGCTGACATGAGAACGGAGAGAAAGGGAAAAAAAAAATAAACAAACACCCCCCTCCCCCCCCCAAAAAAAACTCCATTTGTCCGTTCGTCCCACTCATATTAATTGACTCACCATTTTTTTTTTCCTTTTTCCCCGCACCGAAAAGAACCGAAAAAAAGAAGGCAAAGAGAGAGAGAGAGAAAGGAAAGAAGTCCGATATCTCGAAATCTGGTATTTCAGGTATGTGGGTGAAAAAGTAATAAACATAATAAGATAAACAACGAGCGGATATCTCTGCAAAGACCGTCGGATACATCCGCGGAGTTGAGAAGAGGAGAAAGAAAAAAAAAAAGAAGTGTACATTACATGCCTTGTTGAAAAAACGAAGGCGAGACGATTCTGCATGACATGCCGAATCAACGGATCCATTAAGAAGAAAGAGAGGTTCTTTTATTCTCCTTTTTTTTTTCTTTTCTGTAGATAGGTGGCAAGAGAGATTTAAAGAAGGGGGATTTTATTTTCTTCCATACATGTAAATTTTCTTCCATCGAGTAAAGAGCTACATACACCAACAAGTCGATGGGTTTATTTATTCTATAGTCTTACCACGCAATAAAAGCTCATGCTTTCAGAGCACACACACATACACGTATTTGTGAATCGTCTCCTAAAAAACACAGAGAGGAACTAGGATAATTTTTCTATTGGTGTAAGCGAACACAACAAAATCTGGAGGCGAGAAGTGAAGCGTGATTCAATCCGCCGCGTCCAGCCATTAGAGACAAACCTCTGGTAAATAAGACAATGGGAAAAATTCGCCGAATACGCAAGTGGGGTGGGGGGGGGGAACTTAAATTGAATAACGCAGGTTGGAATAGCCAGCACTCACTAATTACTGTAAATTAAAATTTATGCATTTATATATTAGATGATATATGGATGGGGGTATGTTGTGTGAAAAAAAAAAGGCGTATATCAAAGCAATTTAAGGTGCAAGTAGATTGATTGATGGGATAAAATGATTTGTATTAATATTAACAACACATGTCTATGACCAATAATGTTTATGCGAATAGTTAAAACAATGATTCAATTAGTTGTGGGCTGAAATTGGAGGTTTTATACTCAGGGTTGGTTGGGGGTACTTCAAATGGAAAAAGGGCAAAAGAGGGTTGTATCTAATCATCTAATTACACGGAAAAGTAATTAAAAGAAAAACAACTCTGCATAGAGATAGGTATACATCACCATGGTGATGGTGGCTAAACTCTCTTTCCTGCATCGATCGTCATCTTCTACTAGCTTCGTTTGAGTAGGGGCAAAGAGCAGCACTTGGAATTTTGGAATATTTTGTTCATTGAATAATATAAAGCCATTCATCCATCAAGCACTCTAAATCCTGCTGGGCTGAAAAGATGATCGATTATAATTATCAAAGATACGGACGGGATTTTAGAGGTTGAATGACTAACAAAGCCAGCAGCTCATGAGAGAAACAAAAGAGGTGTAAAAGTAACAAACACATAAGGGCAACATTTAGAGTCCCCTCTATCAAATGGAAAACCCGCTTCGTAGAAATATGTGTTTCCACAATCTGGATTTCCAATGTCTAGAATTTGATACTCTTCCTCAATAAAGACATATATGTAATTTGTCTGAGCCTTTGGAAATCGATTTTTGAGCTTCTCTCCAGGTTAAATTCATATTTTTCAGTGTTGATTGTGGACTCAAAAGACAATACGGTAATCGGAAAACTCATGCCCTAGTTTATAGAGAATTTGTTGAACAGCCAGTGTTTAAGAGTCACTCATTATGATCTTCACTTCCAGAATTAAATACCCCGGACCTGATTATCAGAAAAAAGCCCAAAAGTCAATCATACAAGTGATATCAAGATACTGATAAGCTTAACTCTTGAATTTGAGTTTCATTTGTTAATGCTCTAGTAGCAATAAATATCCTCAGTGCATTGATCGTAGAAACGCGTCTTTGTGTCGTCAAAGTGTCATTTTTTCCCTACTACTACTTCATCTGTCTGCACTTTAATCTTATCAAAATTGATCTGAAATTTATTAATCAAGAGAGCCTCCTTAATATAAGCTGATGAATGGATCGAATATTAGTCAACTGCAACGAGTGCTTGCTATAGTTAACTGCGTTATTCAATTTAGCTATCCGACTTTTTCTTGTGTATAGACGATATCATCTTCCTGTATGGCAGAGGTTTGGAAAAGGGGATGCAGAGGAACAAACCACGGTTTCACCTAAGCCCCAGATTAGACAGAAATGAATCGAATTATTCCAATCTCATTCTTTTCTTTTTCTTTTTTTCGTAATTAAAGAACGAGAAAGGGGCGGAGAATAGTTGTAAAAAAACAAAAACTAGGGTTGGTGAATTTATTTCCCCCCATACCTTTCCTTTATGAGAAATATTCCTTTGGGATAAAGGATTGATTTACAATATATCTAATAAATGCGCCGATTAAGATATATTTAATACGTATTTATGCGATCAGATCTTATTTGTTTGTCATATCAATGGTGGTTTATGACTTGAATTTGAATCTGGAATGTGGAAAAGTAAGACATATAAGGAATTAAATATGATATATAAACTCGACAAAACAAAACAAATTTACAGCAATAATTCGGTTGCCGGCCGAACCGAAATTTGGAATTAAAAAAAAAAAAAAATAAACAAACAAAACAATGGAAACCAATAGAAACCAATTTCCAATCTTTTTTAAAAAAAAAAAAAAAGCAAAAAGACTCGTTATTTTTCGAAGAAATCAAACCAAAAAGAGATTAAATATTTTATTTTTTTGCGAAAAAAAGGATATTTGATTTCCAAGGGACATTCTCTACTCTCTCCAATTATTGCTGCAATCTTGGTGGGGGATAAATAAAAATAGAAATAGAAAAGAAAAAAAATATCCTGAAACATTGGTATAAGGTGTATACATTAACTTGTAAGTAATTTGCAGCTCGTTACTTATCTTCTCATGGAAGCAAACAATAGCGATAGATACAATATCGCTGTAAAGTTAGCTCTTGTTGTCCGAAGATGCTAGTAGAAACAACAACTTTTTTGTCTTTCTTTATTAGACCCACAGATTATTACATCGATCAATATTTACTAAGAGCAACATGGACAAGTACGATT
Organism: Erysiphe pulchra; assembly: GCA_002918395.1. Classification (NCBI taxonomy): domain Eukaryota; kingdom Fungi; phylum Ascomycota; class Leotiomycetes; order Helotiales; family Erysiphaceae; genus Erysiphe; species Erysiphe pulchra. The sequence continues at coordinate 6,691 of PEDP01001080.1, read as the reverse complement.
GCCTGATTAGCTATGTCTTGTGGTGATGGGAAATGTCCCGAACTTATAGTGAATGCGGTTCTCAAAAGAGTGGAAGTGGGAAAGGTTAGAAACAAATGCAGATCTATCATAGAACTACTCGATACTAATTACATCAGATTAGTCGCAAATTACAAACACGGCTTGCATTTGCACAATTCAAAGTAGAACATGGCTTGGAGGATTTGCCCTTTGACACGATTGAGCCTAGGATGAAAGAGCTTCAGGACGTAAATGATCATTCAAGCAGTAACAGCGATACCATCTCCTTTGGCTCCTCCCCTTATGAAGTAGACAAAAACCGAAGATGCTTTATGGGGTCATCAGGGAAAGGTTCGGCCGTTTTTTCAGATCAGTTCGAAATTATGAACATTAGAGGCAGCTCAAGTCACGGCAAGCGCCACTGCAATCTCAGTTTCGAGGACTGTAGTTATAAAGTATGCTCTTGGAAAAGACATTGCTCATCACCTCTGATCAGTCGAATTACCCCAGCACAAGGTCGAAATCAGGCATTGTCATCACCCGTCATGGGTCACAAACATCATCACTTCATGAGCGATTCCTGGCCAAGTCTGCCACTGTTTGCCGAACCGTGTAGGAAAAGCTTTATTATGAGGTGTGATCGATATATGGTTGAAACAGACAAGGAGGAGGATGAACTGCCACCGCACCCCTCTGATTTTAAATCCTCTCCTCCTTCACCCTGCACACCCTCGACACGACATTTCAACGATAATTTAAACTGCCGCCGCTATCAAAACGCAGAGAAGCCAAGGAAAGACGGTGGGCACGATGCACAAAGCTTATTTAAGCACCTCTCTATGTCCCCATCGCTTAGAAAAACTCCAGGCGCGATACGGCATCTGCCATCGACACCGCCGCCTCGAACGCCTACTCCGCCATCATCAGTTATGTCAACAATACGAGGAACTTGTGACATTTTCTCTAGCGAAACTGATCCTCACACCCCTCTACAGGCGTTTGATTTTTCAGATTTTGTCAACATCACGCCAAGTCCTTCTCGTCTCTTCATGGGCCGTAGCACCACAGACCGTGAGAAAAAGTAAAAATGTAAATCATTGATAAGTATTAGTAGCTAGCAGCAGAAGCAGCAGTAGCAAACATGGATAAAAAATTGTGAAACAGCATGATCGGCGGGAGGGGAGGAAATGACGCGGTATGGGAAGGATAGAATTATTGTTGGGTATTTCTGGGCAGGGCGACAGCAGATGTAGAATTATTAGAGTTAAAATAAGAATTATTAATATTGTTATTATCCTTCCATCCTCCTCTGCTTGAGCCTATTGTGCGTATGATTTATGGTTTAATTGCACAGGGAGGGGGGAATGCGTGCATATCGTAAAACAAGTGCTCTGACATCATCAAGGCTCAAAAAAGCCTGCACAACTAACTCATAAATCCAGCATTTGCACATCTGGCTGTTTTACTGTTTCTCGACGGGGATAATTAGTAATGCACGCATGCATTGCATTCATAGCATTCATCCCCTGCCGTAGCCAATGACGATCAAGTGAAGACCCACTCTTACCCCTACCCTCCCCTCGAGCCGAGCCGGCATGGATGTTTTAGAAGCAAGCAGCAGCAAGGAGCGTAAAAGCATATAGCATTGACGACGACAAATGTTGATGTTGATGTTGCTGCTGCTGTTATTCTGAGCACGACGAACGGAAATATTACGGAAAATCCAGGGGAAGAAGCGGCTAGAAATAATATGACAGACAGGCAGATTATGCATGCATGCACAATTTAGCTCTCCACGTATAGCGAAACGCGTGTCTGTGCAGTGCATGCATGATGTGCTGTGTGTGTGTATTTATTTTTGTTGTTTTTCTTTGGGATTTCTCTATGCACCCAAGAGACGCTGTGTGGCCACAGTGAGTTGACAGCACAGGAGGAAGACACAGCGCGCTCTCTGTCATCCTCTGCTCTGGTCTGGCCGTGGATATGTGAATGTTTTCTGTTGTTGTTGTTGTTGGTGGTGTTGTGACAGCGCCAATCATTCAGTCCATCAGTAATGGATGAGCAAGCATGAGAGGCAATAAATAGAAAGAAAGAAAGAAAAAAATGCAAAAAACACGTAAAAGTCAGTCACTCGCTGAACTGCCCTGGTCCCTGCAGCTCATCCATCATTTACACCCCCTGACAGACAGACAGACAGGGGCCATCAGCCAGTCATCCATTCAATCTCGCTCGGCACTTGAGCTGACGAATCCAGCTCATTTCACTTCCCCTGGCCCTGGTCGGTCTCTAGCTCGACGGGCCAATCAGACAATCAGACTCCCCTATCATGAATGATTAGCTAATCAGACAGGCAGACAGGCCGTGGGAGTAAACGCAAAGTCAGATCAGATCTCTGCGTCTGGACTGATGTTTTTTTTTTTTTTTTTTTTTTTTTTTTTTTCTGAACAGGATATCTTCTTAGGCTAGTGCACGTAGCTAAAGAGATATTGGCAGGTTCTTTGAAGTTATTGCCGTGCGCGGGTAATAATTTCTTTTAGCACAAGAAGGCCGTACTCGGGTCTCTTGTCTCTTCTTTTTAGATTCCTAGCTGCTCTGCGATTAACGTGTGAAGTTAACCACTGATCAGTGTTGGTGTCACAAAAGGATTAGATCACGTGAATTAAGTATGTAAGGAAACAATTTATATTTTCGATTACCCCAAATCAAGAAGGGCTTACTCTCTATTTAAATACATAGGAAAAGGGGTATATCCAGTTGAACTAGCTAAGACTAGGGAAATTAGATACAGGGGTACAGTAATTAGCCGAACGTATAATGAAGTTAGGCTAAATGATTGATTGTCAGTATAGTTATTTGACCAGTATTATTCCAACAGGAAGTAAATAAGTTCAGTTTTTTTGGCATCAAGCTGAACCCCATTTTCGCTTGCCCAAAATAGTGCACTATCTAGCTGTTTTTGCAGTTTAGCATGACATTGTTCTAAAGAGGTAGCTGAGGAAAAGAAAGCTGCGTCATCTGCATATCCAAAATGAGTTCGGGAGGTCCTTAGAAGTGGTTCAATATAAAGAAGAAATAATATCGGGGAAACAGGGGATCCCTGTGGAAGGCCGCAGAATATAGATAGTAGTAATCTGGTCTAGACGAATGCATACAGAACGTTCAGATAAAAATGACTCTACCCATAGAACAAGACAACTAGGCCACCCTTGTGAGCGCAACCTATGGATTAGACAATTCGGAAGAACTCTGTCAAAAGCCCCCTTAATATCGGTAGTGACTATGCCTGCGACTTTCTTTTCCTTCCATGCCTGTCGTATATCACATAGGAGAGCTGTGGTTAAGTCAGAGGCTGAGCGATGTTTGATAGCGCAGCATTGATCTCGTGCCAGTATGTGAAGTCGGAGAGACCAATAAGAGAGCCGACGGGTAATAATTCGCTCTAGTCCTTTACCCAAGCATGATAACAGTGATATCGGTCTATATGATTCAGGAATTGATCGGTCTCTATTGCCTGGCTTGGGAAGAATGATGACTGTAGCTCTCTTCAAAGCAAGAGGATGGATTCCAAGTTCGATACAGTGGTTTAAAAGATTAGTGATACGTTCACCCAAGAGGGGCCACGCGAGGCGAAGGCATGTGGTAGTAAGTTCATCCTCACCTGGAAATGTTTTAGATATCTGGCAAGTAAAATTGTAGGACTCATTAATTGTGATTGTCTCCCAAGAGATACCTCGTTTCGGTACCACAGGTGTATCGGGTGGTATATCTTCAAGTTGATCTTGGCGACTTAATAAGGACTGATGGAGAAGTCGAGCCTTTGCATATGGGTCGGATATAGTTTCACTACCTTCTTCGCGGCGGAGAGGAGGAGTTTGGTACCTTGGGGCCGCATTATGCCATAGTACTATTCTATAAGCTTGTGATAATGAATTCGAATCAGCGATAATTGAGTTCCAATATGCCTTTTTTGCCTGTCTTACAACATTTTGGAGGAAGAATTTTTCCGAAATTCCATGCCCTTCCCGCCTTGCTCTGCGGTAGGCGCGGAGCGCAAACCAGCAGTCTTCATTCCACCAAGGAGTTCCATGATTCTGAAATCTTTTTCGCGGACAAGCCCCCACGAGAGAAGTATGAATAGTTTCAATAATAGTCCTTGCTTCAGTTTCTAGGTCTCTCGCGATGAAATAAAGGGAGGACGATGGTTATTACCAAGAAGATGAACAAAAATTTCATGGTCTACATCTTTACAACTTAATTTAGCCTGCCTTTTGATACTAAAATGCCAGCGCATTGTAGTAACAATTGTCTCATGATCGGACGTAGATTGTAAGTCTGGACGAATTTCGCAGTTTGCACTGTCTTCTAGGCAGAAGACGAGGTCTATAGTCCCACCGCGGTTACGTGTGGGGATTCCTATGGGGTTGAGGAGCTTGAGACCCTTTGCTTCGTACCAGTCGGTAAGATTTGTGCATGACCTTAGGTTGGAGGTAGCTGACGAATCCCAAATTGGATGACGTAAGTTGAAGTCTCCGCCAACAAAACAAGGTGTGCCTAGGCAACTTAAAATCGTGGCTAGACCTTCACCAGCACCGCTTGAGCCTGTAGGAGCGTTGTAGACATTCCAGATAGGAAACTTTTTATTGTCCCCACCGGAAATAACAATTTGTACAATATCTCCGTACAAATTAGAGGCCACCTGATATGGTTTTAGATGTGAATTTTTTCGTATATATGTAATAGCTCTCGGCCTTTAGAGCCAATTTGAAACTGGAAAGAATGTTTCGAAGCCGTGGTGCGACTTAGGTCTCTGCGACGAGAGGTCTGGAAAAATCCAAGGTTCTTGTATCAAAACGACATCAATTTGGTTTTCTTGAGCATGAGTAAGTGCTATATCGTGTGCAGATGGAGATCTGGCGACATTGACTTGCATGGTTCATGATTTGGAGTTCTCTTCTTCGCTGATTTCGTCTTCTTACCATTATTAATTAGAAGTATGATTGTCTTCTGTCCCGCTGATTGCATTCGCGGCTTTTGGTGAGTCCGAAGACTGACGATCAGTAATATTCGCAAACTCTTTTTGGCCTGCAAGTCGAATATGTTGGAGCTGAATACGAGAAGAACGTATAAGAACACCGTTGTTACTGCATGGTCGAGCGGGGCAAGAGATATCTATAGAACTGTGTGGTCCTCGGCAATTTAAGCACTTGGGTATTGTCTTATAGGGTCCATCGTGAGCTTCAATGCCGCAGAGTTTGCATTTCATAGTTTGTGCACATGTTCGTGTGGCGTGGAAACCATAGCATTTCTCACAAGTTATAATTAAGTTACGTTTTCTGATTCTTTGAACAGAGACAGCCTCCCCGAATAAACGGAGTCTAGAGGGAAACCTGCTAGCTTGGATCTCTGGTACACAGATCCGAATTTTTCCATAAGGCTCATCATTTAAAGAACGACGAGTCCAACTAACGTGTCTGATCGGAACAGCATCACGGATTGGAGCTAGTTCTTCTTGTAGAAGGCCATCAAATGAGTCATAGAAGCCATCTAAGCCGCGTATTTTCTTCGGAATCAGCCCCACAACAAAAGTTGTCCAAGTCTCCTGCCTTTCAACTTTTGCATCTCCAAATTTGTTTTCTATCTTTTCCTTGTATTGTAAGAGAGTTGCGGCCTTAGCCGGTGTAGATGCTAGAATTGCAACCCCCGACGGAACTGTCCAAACGTCTGCTATCAGTGACTTATCAGGGATGAGCTGTTGAATTTTTTGTCGGAGTTCAAATGATCCAGTTTTCCTCGCCTCATGGTCTAGGCCAAGCCTTATAATTACCCGGCGGTCTTCTTTGCTTTGCCCACGGGGAGGTGATGCTCTAATTGTTTGCTTTTCTAGTGAAACATTTTGTCCGTTTTCAGCTGCACCTACTTTTTCTGCCCATGGGTTAGAAACCTTCGGATTAGAGAATGAAATATTTGACAAATCAGTGTAAACACGTTCCCCACGCATAGCCCTCGAGGCACCGTCTGCAAGTAGAGCCATAAAATCTGTTCCAATACCTGGATGTTCTTCCTCCAATTCCTTGAGGTAAGGGTTCGTGAGGTCTAGTAAGCCTTTGATGGCATCCATAAGTAATGTGACGCTTCGGTTTTTTACATTGATTTTGCCACACTCTGTGGTGTTCTTAGCAGCATTATCATCAGAAAACCCAGGTAGTGGGGGGAATTCTTCTTCGAACGGATCCGAACTAATTGTATTAATCGGTAGCTCTGCCGGCTCAACGTCCATATCCACCTTATCGGCTTGATCATCAAGTAAGAATTGCTCAAATCCAAGCATTTTCTCTAGTATGCTACTTTCATGGAGGGTAACATTTGTTTGCGGTGTTGAACGGGGCTTTGAAATAGTGGCACCACTCAACTTATTCAACGCTGACGTCGTCTTCGAGATGCGATTACCAGTGTCCGGAGGGTCAGGAGGAGGGCCACGCTTGTTAAATACCGGTGGCGCCATTTATTTTAATTGGGAACTATTATATTTTCTGTGTTAACAAAATTGTAAAACTGATTGAAGATGATTCTATTATTATTATTATTATTATTGATTAACGCCTAGTAGGCACACGGGCTAATCCCGGCCTCGCGCCTCCCATAGGGCATTTGGCGTGCCTGCATGGCCTCAGGCCATCAGGCATGGCAGAAT
>PEDP01001079.1:0-14212 GCA_002918395.1 Erysiphe pulchra | reverse complement strand
TTTCACCGATTTTATCGCCCCTCCTCAAATGTTCTGTGTCGCGCGGTCCCAAAAAGTTTGATGGGGTACTCGCTTATTGCTGTCATTTAGCGCCGTTTTCAGCCAATCTAGAGCAAGAAATCCTCGCCTAAACTGTCCCGCAGCCAACCACAACCCGCGCTCGCGGATCCACATTTATTCTAATAGCATATACTTGAAGATGTTGAAAATTTGTAAGCGCCAATCAGTGACTCAAAAAGGTCCAGTATTGTGAGTTAATCTTAAAGTGGCAGTTCAAGCCGCTAAGTTCGAAGTTGGACAAGCTTACAGTTGGGGGTCTTAATTATGTAGTGATTTAAGGCACTACAAGTAAGTAAGGATGAATGTATAAGTAGTTATGTCTACCATGGATTACCTCTAGCTCATATTTGAATTGAATATTCAGGCACTGATCCTCAACAACAGCCTTCAACTTTATCCAGTTTCATCGAAGTTCTCCGGTACTAACGTTATACTTTTAGCCAGGGGCTTAGACAATGTATTTAGAGAGAAGATTAACCATAAATTGTAGAGTAATTATTGAGTGGAAGTTCAAGAGAACACTCGAAGTATTTTCACTTCAGCTGCCACAGGACTGTTCTCAGTCATCCTGACATCTGGCGCTTAAGTTAAATCAGATCGGCCTTGACTCAACTTACTATGAGATTTGATGAGTACAAAACTATTGATTTGATTACAGCTACAAAGTTCTTAAGCTGATGAAGAGTTAATGACCTGAACATAAATGACAATGGCGATGCGAACAATTCCAGCCCTATGCTGGCTTTACTATCGTATTTTATTCTACTATATTTTTGATTACGATTAAACATAGAGTTGTTAGATGATATGTATTTATATATAATTAAGATATTAAAAAGAAAAGTTGAGATAAGTTGAGATCGAATAAGGCTAAGTTATGTTAATGAAGTAAAGTAAGTAGAAGTAAAGATGTCTTCTCATTGTTCTTTTTCTCTACAGTTGTTTAGATCTTTATACACAAAGAATTCCTCTCTCTGTTCCTTTAGCTTTGCTACGTTTTGACGTCTTTGGCCAATGTTAAGAATCGAAGTGCCCCGCTGGATCGAGCCACGATGATAGCGAACAAGTTGATTCATTGAAATTACGAGAAGATGGAAAAAGGGAGATTTTTAACAATACAAAGACGGAAGCCTTGAGAATTAGATATTCTCCAAAAAAATCCAGGCCATTGTGAAGGGTCAGAATCATTATCTTTCTTATTACAAAATGAAATGTTACCAAAACTCCTAAATCTACATTCGCCTACATGAAGCAGACTAACTATTTAAAGGGACTATTTATATGGATCGCTGACTAAGAAAGGAATTTTAACAGCCAAGATTGCGTACAAGTCTGGGTTTGTCTAATTGTACGCAACTATGATGCACAGTGGAGGGAGAGAGGAATGCGTATCCAGATCACGGTACATTCAAATAAGTGACTTTACTATTTATGACTAAGACATCTGTGCATTTCCGTAGGTAATCTTATGTATCGTTTGAAATTTTAATTAGCTTCAAGACACAATGTTGAATGGAAAACCTATCTTAGACTTAAAGAACTTTACAGGCATTCTTTAATAATAATTATAGTCATGCTTCGAATTTTTAGTCTATCTTAAGCCAGAAGGCGTAGAGGCAGGGTGAAGGGCAAATCACAATTCCCTAAAAATTATCCATTTCAATAGCTCATAGGCTTTGTGCGCGAATGAATCTCAAATTTTGAAATCACAGTAATTGTAGTAACTACTTTCAAATCGTTTATTTTGGTGTTTAAGATGATAAAGAGCGTTGTCGAGACAATTGAAACTGGGGTTACAAAGTATCTTAATTGAAAATTTTATTTCCTACCTTTCGTTTTAGTAAGCAAATAAATGGGTTGTTCCCTTATAAATTAGTTGGAGATAAACTCTCATTGCCTGGGGTTTGGGCAAATCAATTATCTCAAAGAGTAGAGGTAATGAAGATTGGGTGCGGATCAAATTGAAAAATATTAATGTAGCGAATCTTTACTGAAACTAATGCTGACTTTAGATATTTATCGTAGACATGTTTCTATGGATGAAAACCCTAAGATAGGAAGACAACTGATAAATATTTTTTGAGCGACTGCTTAAATAGAAAGTGAAGAGCTAAGATCCATCTCCTGATAATAATCTGTTATTACGTAAGGATAAAATCAATATCCCACAATCTAATCTCTCACTTTGTTGGTTCACTCAAAAAACAAAACTTCAAAATGATTACTGATGAACTATTAGAAGTCTCAAGATCTCTTGAGAGTGCTGACTTTAAACTGATTGAGCCACAGCTGATATCCTTAGATAAACATCTAGTCCTACGATCTTACTTAGAAGGATATTCTCTTTCTGATATCGATTCTAAAGTATGGATTTCGATACGCTCTAATAAAATCGCTGTAGCGCACTTAAAGCGAAATGCTTTAGTGAATTTAGGTAGATGGTATAAGTATGTCGAGCAAGAACATCCCGAAATACAAGAAGAAATTAAGGCACAGGTAGAGAGAGAGAAGGCTAAGCGCGTGGCGGCTAGTAAGGCAGGAGGAAATTACAACATGGCATTGCAAGATACTGAAAAGGGTGTGGTGACAAGATTCCCTCCAGAGCCTCGGGATACCTTCATATTGGACATCTTAAAGCTGCCATGTTAAATGACTACTTCGCACATGAAATGTACGATGGTAAATTATTGTTAAGGTTTGATGATACAAATCCTTCAAAAGAGAAGCAGGAATATCAAGATGCAATCATAGAGGATCTCGCACTTGTTGGTATCAAACCAGACCGGACAAGCTTCACCAGCGATTACCTACAGGAGTTGTATCAATACTGTATCCGCCTAATCAGTGAGGGCTATGCATATGCAGATGACACAGATCAGGAAACTATGCGAGATCAGAGAATGAAAGGAATTGCCAGTAAGAATCGGGAAAATAGTGTTGAGAGAAATCTTGCTCTTTTCGAGGAGATGAAAGTAGCGTCAGAAATTGGATTGAAGAATTGCATACGGGCCAAAATGAGCATTGATAATCCAAATAAGGCGATGAGAGATCCTGTAATCTTTCGCTGCAACCTCCTTCCACATCATCGGACAGGGGACTCATGGAAAATGTATCCAACTTATGACTTCGCTTGTCCCATAGTTGATTCAATAGAGGGCGTTACTCATGCCCTCAGAACTACTGAGTATACGGACCGTAATCCTCAGTACCAATGGTTTCTTGATACATTAAAGCTCCGTCAAGTATACGTATGGGATTTTGCTCGAATGAATTTTATTAGGACTGTCCTTTCGAAGCGTAAACTGACAAAATTAGTTGATTCAGGTGTTGTTTGGGGATGGGATGATCCACGGATGCCAACCATCCGCGGTGTAAGAAGACACGGTATGACTATTTCTGCCTTACGTGATTTTATTCTAAAACAGGGACCAAGTCGAAATATTGTCGTGATGGATTGGACAAATTTCTGGGCAACTAACAAAAAGGAAATCGATACTTATGCTCCAAGGCATACAGCAGTTGAGACCAAAAATTCTGTTAGGGCGAAAATTCTAAATGGACCGGATAAAGTATACTTCGAAGATAAGCCAAAGGTCCCGAAAAATCCTTCACTAGGTAATAAAAGTGTCTCATTCAGCTCTAATATAATCCTTGATCAGGCAGATGTGGAGCTCATGGAAGTGGGCGAAGAAATCACTTTAATGGCTTGGGCAAATGCATTTGTTCGAAAGATAAATGGAACTAATCCCATCACTGAAATAGAATTGGAGCTACATCTTGAAGGTGACTTTAAACGTACAAAAAAGAAGGTTACATGGCTTGCCACGGAACAAAATCTTATCACGGCAGAAACATGGGATTTTGACTATCTTTTTACAAAAGATAAACTTGAAGAAGATGACAATTGGGAAGACTTTGTAAATAAAAATTCCGCAAGAAAAACTGAACAATTCTGTGACTTAAATACTAAAGACCTGAAGGTTGATGATATCATTCAGCTAGAGAGAAAGGGGTACTTTAGAGTTGACAAGCAATATAGTGACACAGGAAGACTAGTCTTATTTGGAATTCCAACTGGAAAAACAAAATAGCTCTCAGGTGACATATAAGGTCATCATCGAATAGATATTGCTCTGCTTCTCTAAAGCCACCTTGAGCGCTTACAAAGAAGATAAATTTTTAAATCAATAAAAGGCAGGTATCTGAAAGTCTGCTCACAAGAAGTTTACATCGCATAATTTAAAAAGCTACTTTCCTTCCTGAATTTACTCACGGCTCACTATTGCTAGTTCTATTTTTTTGGAGATTACTATTTTGAGTATTGAAATTTTGTTATGTCGGCTTTACTCGTCGCGTCGCGTCCTACTCATCTTAGCGAGTAATAACATTTTCTGTTAATACAGTTATCCCTCACTATAGTGATATTCGTTATAGTGATATTTCCCTACAATGATAGCTTTTGCTTATCTTACCGCAGTTTTCACCGACAATGTGATACCAGTAATATCAATAATTCTCAGACCCATGTTCACACATAAATCTCTTTATTAAGGATTTATCGGTAGCAAATTAATGCAATTTGGTCATCAATTCATGCACAATTAGGGTTTTCCCAGTGGAATACAAAACTACTGGGTAATTGGTACAAGTAGCATCTGTATATCGATCGGTTGATGGGTTTGATTGATTGACTGTATGGAACATTAAGCGAGAATTTATCACTTGAAATTGGTGCAAAAGGGCGGTAAATGACAGCAATAAGCGAACAACCTATCAAAATTCTTGAGACGGCGCGACACAAAACATTTCATGAAGCCAGAAAAAATCAGTGAAGAAGGTAGGTATCCTTCGAAAGAAAATATTCAGTGCTATCTTCAGTATAAATATCGACTATTATGAAGCATTTTAAGATAGTGACCATTTTTTTCATTGGCTCAAAAGCGACAGGCCTCAGCCGCGCTAGACAGGTCCAACAATAGACTCAACATTCACCACTTTTTATTGGTGGAGTAGAAGCTGTCTTTTAACACGACTCCTTATTTGCTCATCAAAATTGGTGGAGACAATTGCGGGGGCCTCTCCTGTCTTCGGAAAATTTGATCTGCTACTGGGAAACTAAGGATAATATGGCAAATTATAAATATCGTTGGCTTCTTTTTTATGTCGTATCGTTAGGGTACCCATGTATGACGCTAATCTTTATTTGAAATAGCTTTCGCTCAGCCCTGCAATTCGAGTTGCCCGGGGAACGTCTTAACTATGCTTATATTACAAATTTTTGTTTTACAAATTATTTAGCAGCATCCGTTAGATTTTTCCTTGCCTTAAAAATGAATATGAGAAAGTTATAACTTTTCTAAGTATAAAAACTTCGCCTTCGTCAAATGGTAGGTAGTTGGTGAGCCCCAAAGTCCTATGAGATGTCAAAGTTGCCTGGGCTACGAGTTTATTTATTTTGTTACAATCAAGCCAGAAGCCCAGATTATGTACATTAAAGCATTTTTTTAGAAAGATTTCTATATCAATCACATTACTTTTAATCTTATTCTCTTAAGACTCTACTAATTTCTCTACATCACAACCTTATTCTTTACAATATCGGTTTTGGCTTGTGATAGTTAAGACTCAAAGCTTAACAAGAGTTGGCGATAGAAATGTAGTGGGGCGTGGAACTGGTACTATTTCCATTCCTTCTACATTGAAAATACTTCTTGGAAATCATATTTTGCATGGATAATTGGCTTTCAGTTGTCTAATGTAACCTGCGTTATCACCAGGGAGGGGAGTTCGTGCTGTCCCCGATGATAGTCTGTCTATGCGAACATCACAAGATAGTTGAGAAGTAATTGATTTTACACTGCCAGATGAATAAAGATGTAGATTCTTATAGAGGTTACGATTATGTACCATAATTATGCAAGTAATTCTTTGTACTGGCTAACTATGTTCTAGAAATAACTTTACAATTCGTTTTAATTTTTGCTTTCATAATTTAGGGAATTCTGTGTCGATAAAATGTTTTTATTAATAAAGTTGATGTTATTCAATAAAACCACACCTCCGTTGCACTTTTAGTTCACTGGTCGATTGCCACGTGAGGCTATTTTAATCTGCCTATATATGAGTGCGCTTGACAAGTGTTGCTACCACTAAGTGATAATTTGAATGTAGATGTCCCTTAAGCTTAATTTCACCTCTTTTCCGGTACTTACTTAGTTGAATATAACATATGAAACGAATAAAAATCAAGGTCTTCAGATTCTCAAAGCTTGCTTGAGTAATCTGATTCTTCCAATCCCCCTATGCCTCACCCATTTTGATATCCACTAAACTATCAGACGTGAAAGAACACTTTTAAAAATCATCCAAGGTACCTGCTTACATTCTCTTACTATAGTTAACCTGTATTGTTACACTCACTAAACGTGATACCTTGTCCCCTCATACCTACATTAATGCTCCGACGTGATATCGCAAACAAATATTGCGATGTTGAGTGAGAGTTAGCACAATTATTATGCTAGCATTCCTCCAGTTAGGGAGGTTGCTTATAATGGTATATCTCGACATGATATTCTCGTGTATTTGATCGTTATCACGCTCTATTGCACTTGACTGACTATCTCACTGGCACGTGATAAAGATTCAACCATCTGTTGACATTCTTTTCTTCGGCGAACAGTGTAGTCGCTTTCTTTAAGAAGGTCGTCAAGTGTATCTGTTCTATACATGTTCTCTAACAGCTCTCTTTGCATTTCATCTTTCGTGAATTGAACAAGGTTAAGCATAATTGCTTTTGGCACCATATCGATCATTGTTCGCTTGACAATATTGTAATATGAATTGATTAGGAGTTCTGGTCAGTTAGATCATGCTTAAAGAACTTAAAGATTGTTGCACTTACTTATTACTTCAACCTCAATTCCCTCTCTTTCTGAAAGTGTACCAGAAGCTTTTAGCATGGGCGGTGGAGCTTCCATAGCTGCCATCTTTTTTTTGTTTTTTGACGCGAAAAAACTTCCGAAAAAACCACCATTAGTTTCGCCTAGAAGATCGCTAGTTGGACTAGTAGCTCGTGCTGATATGATTGAAGTTGACATAGGCTTTCCGGTTTTCGGGTCAACTTGAATAGGCTTTGTGGATGAGTGTCGCTCATTGACAATGGCCATAGCTCTATGACCATTTAAAAAATCAGGATGACCAGTATTAATATAGCATGATTCCATAGCTACTAAATCTTTTACAAGCTTGTTGGTTGGATCTATTACTTTCTTGAAAAAGCTTATAACGACCATATGAAACTTTTCTTTGAGACCTGGATATCTACGAAATAATTGCTTATTCAATAACTGGGTGAGAATACGAACCATTTCATCGTACACGAGAGAGACACACTTTAAGCTTGGGTCCTCAAGTCGTTTAATTTGTTGTTTAACGATAAGTTCAAAGGCAGTAGTTCCAACAAAGAGTGCGGGAGATGAACCTGAAGAATTGTAGAGAATTGTTCTAATATCGATGTCTTTAACCTGATCAAAAGGGTCCACAGCCTTGATCCCATTCGCATACAACTCGTGAAATACAAAGCTGATTCTAGCACCACCTGAAAGTTCCACACTTGAAAGCTCTGTATTGTTTCCATCAAGTACTGTACGCCATTCGTTACAAAATTCGGTAATTATGTTTAGGACAATATTCGCACTATTTCCGAGAATAGAATCACCAAGTCCTGCAAGTTCTGCAGTGTACTTTTGTAAAGAGGCTGAGATACGGGCTTTAATATCAGGTAATGTTTGTTTGATGTGCATCATTAATATGAGGTTAAGTTTTCTTGCCAAATAAGGGGTACCGCAATATGAACTTTTATTTCGATATGCCTTATGGTTTTCAAAATAATTTTTTTCGTTTTCAAGCGCTGCAGTAATAGATTTCCTATTATCAATATCTCTTTGCCCTCTATTGACCACTGGAACATAGCCTAGTCGTAGGGGAATGATTCTTCCAGCTAATATATCCACAACATCGGTTCCCTCATCCATTAAGTCGACTTTGGTGAGTACGCCAATAGTTCTTTGCCCTTCAGGATCAACTTCTCTTGCAAGCTTGAGGCCATCTGAGTTAGCCAAGTCGGTGTTGGCCCCCGTTACGGCCAAGATGATAGCGTTGGGCTTACTGATCTGCTTTAAAACCATCTCTCTAATCTGCCTCTCAATATCTCTTGGCTGATCGCCCACTGGAACCTTGGTCAATCCAGGTAAATCAACGAGTGTGAGTGTTAGTACATTCGGAGAATATATTCGAAGATTTATAGGGGCAGGTGAGATGCCAGCATTTCGACCCGTCTTGGCTTCCGTCTCTTTCACGATCTCATCTCGGATTTTATTGAAGTCGTGAAACTTTTTTCCAGGTATGTGAAGGAATTCTCCCCACTCGTCAATGTTTGCTTCTTTATCAGCTCCAGAGGTTATATCTTCTAACAATCCATTTGTCTTTGACATAGACTGTCGATTAATGAGTTGAAGGACTAAGGGACGCCTTGTTACAATACCAGTTCCTCGGGGTAAGCTATTTCACGATTTAGAACTAAAAGCTATGTTCAGCTGGCAAGCTCAGTTAACATACAAGTCTCGTCCGACGATGTTCTCTAGCACTGAGCTTTTCCCACTTGACTGACTCCCAACAACTACAATCTGAGGCAGATCAATAGGATTTTGTACTCCAACGGTGGTGAAAACATCTTGAAGTTTATTGACAAGTCTGAAGAAATTATGAGCTGTGATCCAAAGAAGGAGCTTACAGATGTACTTACGTTATAAGACCAGGATCGGATATACCGCCTTGACCAGGCACTGACATAATTAATAGGATATTTCGATTTTTAAAGGAGTGTTTATCAGAATGAATCCTGTCAAGTTAGAAATACACACGCATAGAGGTAAATACATGTGTTGTCCTTATCAAAGTAATTCTAGCGAAATCGCCTCGGAATATTGTGGCTGAAGCTCAAATGCACCGCCACTTAAAATTTACCTTTTTTTTATTTACGATTCCTTACTTCTGTGTATAAGAGACTCGAATTTTAGTCTAATAGTTTTGTAGTTACACATTTTTAATTCATAAATTGCCTTCTTTCAGATAATTAGATCTATTTAGTGCTTCTATGAATTAATTGTGGAGCTTGAGTTTGCATTTCCCCAGTTCTCAGATTAGCAGGTTTCCCACAGAGCTTTAGTCGCACATTAACAGACCCATAACATATCGCAAAATGAAGCCGAAGTTTATATCTGTGATAGGGTCTCTCAATACAGATCTAGTAACTACCACTGCTCGTCTTCCCTTAGGGGGTGAAACCCTTACTGCCACCTCCTTCTTCACAGGCTTAGGAGGAAAAGGGGCAAATCAAGCCGTCGCATGTGCTCGCCTTTCCCAACCTAATCCATCAACTGGTCTACAACCTAAAATTTTCAAAAATGTAAATGTTAAGATGATTGGTGCAGTTGGAGCGGATGAATTTGGTCCTAGAATGAAGTCTTCAATGGCTCTCGATGGTGTTGATATATCTAGCGTTGAGGTTAAGAATGGACAAACAACTGGTGTAGCAGTTATCATTGTAGAGGAGTCTACTGGAGAAAACCGAATTTTGCTCAACCCAGGAGCAAACAATACTCTTATGCCCGATCAATTTGAGCAAGTCTCATCACTTGGAATTCCCTTGCCTGATATCATCATTCTACAACTTGAAATTCCTCTAGCCACTGTATTACAGATAATTAAAATTGCAAAAAATGCTGGCGTAGAAGTTATTCTAAATCCTGCTCCTGCAGCTATCTTGCCTGCTGAAGCATATAAAAATCTCTCGCATTTAATTCTGAATGAATCAGAGGCCTCTATTCTCACTGGACGCTCTTTATCAGAAGTTTCCCACGTGGATTTCGACTGGAAAGTCGTGATTATGGAATTCCTTGCAAAAGGTGTGCAAAACGTTATAATAACTCTGGGAGCTAGAGGAGCTTTTTTCGCCAGCAATACAACTGACGAAGTCTCTGTGAAGCACATGCCAGCTTTTAAAGTAAATAAAGTTGTAGATACTACAGCAGCTGGTGATACATTTGTAGGCGCATATGCCTTGGGTATTGTTAGAGGAGAAAAAAACAAAGAAGAAGTTATTAGGTACGCCTGTTTGACAGCAGCACGTACAATAGAGAAACGAGGGGCACAAAATTCTATTCCTTGGTCCGATGAGATAGACCGTTAAAGTTCCAAAAGCTCCAAAGTTAATTACAACTTGATTTCTTGAGCTTTAAAATTTATCAGCTATTATATTCTTTGCTTCAATCAGTGATCGTAAGCTTTACTTAAATAAAAAATGAAAAATCAATAGAGAAAATTAACGGGTAGTCTAGATTGAAGCCGTTATCGTTGTCCATGATTTTCAATGAAAAAAACTATAGTACATATCAATCTGAGTAAGAGAGTAGTGTAGAATTTACTCATCCGTAACAGACGCAAACTTCTCTGTCATAGCATGAACTAAATCTTCGTACTATCAAGAGTTAGCTACACAATTTATTTACTAGATACAAAACTCACCTTCTTAACAATAATTTTTTCGCCATCACTAGGAACCTCAAATTTCATATTGCGGAGCCGTGATTGGAGTTCGCTGGTAGCTTCTCTGACTTTACTCCAACTCTGACCTTGTGCAATAGCTTTTTGAGCCTCGTCATGGAAGCCAATCATAGCTTTCATCATCCATTCGGTTTTCCAGATTGGACAAAATTGATCATAGTCACTGTAACCATTTTGCTGTAAGAAATCTTCCTTAATTAAAGAAGCAATATCTAGAGTGATCTTATCAGGATCCGATAAAGCAGATTTTCCAACCAACTGTACAACTTGATCCAGTTCCTCTGAGCTAGATAAAAGCTGCTTAATACGATCTCTTAGTCTTGGGAATTCTGGGAATTCTTTTTCATAATACTTATCGAGAATATTTGTGTATTTACTGTAACTAACTGAAGTATTGATAGAAGGAAAATGCTTGCGCTGTGCGAGCTTTTTGTCAAGTCCCCAGAAAACTTGAACAATACCTAAGGTGCTGCTAGTTACAGGATCAGAAAAATCACCACCAGGGGGACTGACGGCGCCGACGATGCTAACACTTCCTTCTCGATTGGGGCTGCCAAGAGCCTGCACCTTCCCTGCACGTTCATAAAAACTAGCAAGTTTAGCACCTAAGTATGCAGGAAAGCCTTGGTCTGCTGGCATCTCTCCTAAACGGCCTGAAATTTCACGAAGTGCTTCAGCCCATCTAGACGAGGAATCAGCCATCATAGCAACATCTTTTCCTTGGTCACGGAAATATTCCGCGACTGTGATACCAGTGTAGATGGAAGCTTCGCGGGCAGCGACAGGCATGTTAGACGTGTTCGCAATAAGTGTTGTGCGCTTCATAATAGGTTCTTTACGCCCATCAATTTCTATTGAGAGTTCTGGAAAATCCATTAAAACTTCAGCCATTTCATTTCCACGCTCTCCACATCCAACATAAACGATTATATCACTATTTGAAAATTTTGATACAGACTGAGATATGACAGTCTTCCCACAGCCAAAAGCACCTGGGATCGCGACGGTACCTCCTTGTACACTTGGAAACAAGGCGTCTAATACACGTTGCCCGACAATGAATGGCTTATCAGCAACAAGCTTCTCGGATGTCGGACGAGGCACACGAACAGGCCAAGTATGCATCATACTATATTCAGTTTTCTTCCCATCAAAATCGACTTCGAGTATTTTTTGATGAACCTTGTAGTTCCCTTTCTCTGCAATTCTTGTAATAGTACCACGAGCCCGTGGTGGAAGTAATATTTTGTGATCAGATAAAAGAGAATTTTCATATACGCTACCCCAGATATCTCCACCAGTTATATGGTCTCCAACTTTCTTTAAAGGCGTGAAGGCCCAATCTTTTTCTCTATCTAGTGCAGGCGCTGCTATTCCACGGGGAATGTAAATGCTGTTAGATGACTCGGCAATAGACTTCAATGGTCTCTGAATACCATCATAAATTGTTTCCATTAATCCAGGGCCGAGTTCGACAGATAAGGGCTTTCCTGTCCGAATTACAGGATCTCCAACAGTCACCCCAGCTTAAAATATATCGTTAATCAAGTGGAGCTACGATATGAGGAATATTATTTACCTGTCTCTTCGTATACTTGAATAGTAGCTCTATCTGCCTCAATCCGGATTACCTCTCCGACGAGGTTTTCGTGTCCAACTCGCACCTGTAGAAAAATAAGGTCTTCATATCTTAGTAGGAATATGCAGAGCCTACTAATTCATACATAGCAACACCAATCATATTTTCAGCCACCACAACGGGTCTATTAAATATTAAAATCAATGTTGAGGAAAATCAATATGGCGGCATACCCAGAGATAGAGTAGATTGAACCTAAGGGTAATTTTTAGCAATATTTTTTTTACTATCATTCGTGAACGTACCCTGTTGCTCCTCACTATCGGTGCCATTTTGAATAGTTTCTGAAGTACCCATTTTGTAATAAGATTGTCAGGAAATCTTCAATGAGCTTCTTTTACGCCGTCACTAGCTAAATATGGAGGGATAACTTTGGCTAAATATTCTTTGCCACTCAAACAAGCTGGAGTTGCTTCAATAACTAGTTAAGTAATCGAGGATTCATCAACCTAATAACTGGAATATCAGAGACAGCTGTGTATTTAGGCTTATTCAATAGAGTCTAGAGTCTAGGCACCTTGCAGATTTAATGCCTAGCCACTACAGATCCTTTCCCCCTGCTCTTCGGTTGTGTGGCTCAAGCAAGCTAAGCTAATCCATTGAATGTCACTGCCACATGAGTAGAGTGGAATGCTAATTACAGACCCACAGACTCTTAGTAAGTGAGTGCGTGAACATGCTATAAATTAGTGCCCTACGATCAGGTTCTGAGATTCTGATTGGCTCTAGCTCTAGATTTAGCCAATCAAATCAATGTCTGTAGCGTTCTGTAGGGGTGTCTTTCAGTGCATAGCAAGAATCTATATACTTCGCCTAGCCCTAGCATAGTTTTTCCAAATAAGGACTAGATACCAGGAAAGAGCCACATCACAGGTCTAGCTCGCTCGCTGTAGAGTCCTGATTTGGAAAAATTAGGCTATCTGCTGGGATAGAACTAAATAATTTAAAACCCGCTTAGATATACTTTTATTACTTTAATTGTCCTTCGTCCTAAAATAATTCATATCGATTTGGGTTGAATGTAAGGATTAAGCTGGGATTATGTGGAGATAAGTTATGATGGACCTCAAGTAAATTTTTCAATAGGCATAGAAAATTTATCTACCTACTTCTCCTTAGATATCGCGAACAAGAGTATAGTGTTATCCTACCTACGAAGCAGGCTATGGGCTTGATTAACTTCAATTTATAATACCGTAAGAATACAGCTTTTTTCTCATAGTTCATTATTTTGGTGTCGTCAAGCGCCGAACTTAACTTAATTTGGTAGTCAAAATAATTTCATTAAAGATTTGCTCGCCAATAACGATCAGCTTTTTAAACACTTGATTTACGGCTTGTTGTTGTAGTCGCCGGTTTACCAAATGGATCATAGACTGGTATATATCTTTCAATTTTTTGTAAAGCCTTAATATCGAATATTACACAGGTTTTCAAACTGCTCAGCCCTCAAAAGGGGACGCTAATTGTATATCTGTGGTTCTCAAACACCTCATTTGGAGGGGTTGATAGCGGCAATTGAGTTTTTGAAATTAAAATAGCAAAAAATTTCATAATTATGGAGGACTTCTTCATATGATTCAATAGGGCCTCTCAGACTTAGAGTTAATTTCCATACAGATCTGTATCGAGCGTTTCTGTGTAGGAATTTTGACCTTCCCCGCGGCGCTGAATAATCAAAAAACCCACTAAAAACACCATAATTCCATCATCATCAGCTTTGACGCCCAACGTCATCTTCATTTATTGATATTCAAATTCAATAATTTCTATAGACTAAGTAGTATCAAATCTACAATTCCCAGAGTTTCTCCAGCAAGATTCGAGTTTCTGGAGAGTTGTGACGGGCTAAATAAAATGAAGTGTTATTCAAAACTTCCATTGACA
>PEDP01001078.1:0-14227 GCA_002918395.1 Erysiphe pulchra | reverse complement strand
TAATGCGTTACATCTCCAAAACACTCATTTGGTAGAGCACACAATAACCTTTTGTGTAAAGCTAAATCATATTCTAAAACTTCTTAGAATATTCCAACAAACTCTATACTCAGATAGATAGCACTGAGTTTCCATGGGTAAAAAAATCCGATTAAGCCTTATCATATCTCCAAGAATCAAATTAATTAGAGAAAGAACGAGACTGATTATGGATATAATGATCATAATTCTAATTCAAACCCTTCAGTTTCCCAGTACCAATCACACCTGCAAGCAGAGCTTGCACTGCAAGAATTTAGTGGAAAAAAACAAAATTGGTATCTTTCGCTGTGGAGGAGGATAAAAGCAACAAGCATGGAGTAGTGTATAATGAATATTGGTACATGCAAAAGGGCCTAAAAAGACCCTGAGGAAAGAGCAGTGGTACATGCCGTTCAAGGTGTGCTATACGTGGCAGCAAGGTTCGTTCAAAACTCTTTTGCTATTGAAAAATACTAATTATCATCATGCTTGACATTTACAACGAAATTGCACGCTTACGGCAAAAATATGTCATGTATCAGCTACCAATAGACCTGGAAATTCTGATACTAAAAAGAGATTTCTTTTCTCGGAATGAAATTAATGATGAGACTAAAGTAATACCTACGTTTCTCTTTCGCCCATAAAATTTAATTCGAATTTGCAATGAGAACCACTATAAACTAATGATAGATACGAAAAATTGCCTAAAATTATACGATCTACCGTTATGTACTATAGTAATGCATGGGAAGCACTACGGCAGCTCTGTAATGAATATGGCATTTCACACCCTAGCGTTATATCTCAAGATCGAGATCGTGCATGTATACATTTTCTTTCCGTAATCTTCCTAAATCTTCCTACATTTGTACGCTCGTGGCAAATGAAGTTAAATGTGAAATCGCGGATTGTAGAAGCTTTTGGTTGTGAAGAAGATGAAGGCGCCAGAAAACTTCGTCCTTATGAGACAGATGAGATAGCATTAGGCTTTTTCAACCAAGTACTAGATGCTACCATCGAAAAGCAGTATAATACTGCTTAAAAAAATGTTGAAGAACAAGCAGAACGCTCACGAGGGCCAGATTAGCAAAAGTTTGTCCTGCAGCTAAACAGAGAATGGCTCAATAAACAAAAGGTATTAAAATGCGTTAAAGCGTGGACAAAGAGAATAAGTATTTATCGACATTTTGACTACGCAAGAGTTTACGTGAGGGAAGGAATACTAGAGCAGTTGTGGCATTATGGTTTTTACTACAATATCGCCTGGCGAATCAGCACATGATTGTTGCCTTTGGCTGATTTTTTGATTAGATTTGAATTTGCTGTTGGTGATGGTAGAGTTAACTATTCCTTTCGTTTATTCTAATTATTTACTTCATTAATAGGTCGGAACAACCAACAACTTTGATTTGAATCTTATTTTGAAGTTTATTTCGTCTCATTTATAAGATAAACTTATCATGTATGTCAGTTACCGTCTGGATCTGATTAGCCAGGGAGTGCTAGGCCCAAATGACGTCAGTAGTGTTTTACGATTTTATTATCTCCCTCATTTTGAAAACTTGGCGAGAAAATTGTCAAAATCAAAATCAAAATCAATCAAAAAAAAACAATCAAAAAAATCTGCATCGAAAATCGATGCTCAACTTTCACCAAACCCCATAAACTTGCTCGGGAAGCTTTTTTCCAGGAAAAATAGAGTTTCGGTGTGAGGCTTTATCTATTATCTAGCGAATTTCTAATTTTATCACACGTTTTCTATTCTGATCTCAAAATTTAAAATTTAGGGTTCTACGAGGATAATTCCAATATTCACGCTAGCATTACATTTCAAGAAAAGCCGCGATGAGGATTCTCTTGCATAGTACGCGATTGATAAAGCCTAATTTTTGCCTACCACAGTCTAAGCAGCCTTTTTTTGCATCTCCACAAAAACTTGTGCATTCCTTGTGTTAGCTTGACCAGTGGTATTATCTGATTTTTAAAACATTAAGAAGGCATTTCTTAAGAAGGGATCCGCCAGTGGAAAGCTGCTGTTGAGGCAGATAAGCAACCTTGGATCTGAGATAGATAAGTATTCAGGACTAGCTCTGATTCAACTGGAGCGGGAGGAGTAGTTGCTCGGCTACCAATGTGAAGGGCAACACCAATCACAATATATCAAAGGTTAATAGCCTAGTTACTGTCTTTTTCTACTTAAAGCTACGGAGTGTGTTGTTGAGCAACTGTGTACATTTTACAAAAGTGTCTTGTGAACAGAAAGGGAAATGTCAATTTGATTTAAAATGAACTCCTTCACTTTGGGTAATAGCTGATCATCGCTTAATGCCCCTGCTCTTAAGATCAAGGAGCAGCCTGTAACAACAACAACTCGTGTACAAGCCCCGAGATCACAAGTCATTCAGACAAAAGCCAACAAGCTTCAAGCCAGTTACGATAACTCGCTCCGAAAGTCATTCTTCCTTTACTTTGTTTCACAATATGTCAAAGCGTCTTTTCGTGATTGTAGCTTCACTGCTGCTCTTGGCAGAGAGAGCCAGCCTCCATATCAATGCAGTTGCGTGGTTTAATCACAGAGCAAAGAACGAGATCTAGAGGCTTTTCTTAACTATTGAATAGATCCAGTTGGTATATATATATATATATATATATATATTAGTAAATAATGGAGCTATATGTTAGAATGGATAAATGGTATCGTTAAACTACATAAAGAAAAAGTTGGTAATTTTATAGCGGCATTAGATTGGATAAGTGTTTGCATCCACGTGGCACAACTACACCTACGCGTTGTCCGAATTAAAGATCTCCTCATCTTCCCATATTAGATCCCTATACCCCAATGGTAGAGATTTGAGCTAGCAGATCACAATAACACGGCTAGTCGGCTGGCAATGAGACTCCCCTTGTCATTAGTGACACTTTTCGCCAAATTTTTTACTGACAAGATCAAATGCTCAAAATATCTTTGATTTGATTCACTCACAAACACAATGCCGAGTTCATTGTTAAGAATAACTTGAATGAATGTGAGGTATTCGCGACGGAGTTCAGCGAGCTGTATTTCATCGTCTGTTCCAGTTATTGGTTCAGCGAGACTTGCAAATATTCGTTGTAGAAGCGGTGTGAGGAGAGAATTTAACACCCCATAGATTTCTTTTTTAAAGCTGAAAATTACCTGGTCAAGGAGACGTAAAAACATGGCTATCTCATCTTTTGACGAACTTTCGGAAAGCAAGCCATCAATCCAACGGGGCAATAATTGTAAAATATCAGTTCCAAGTACTCCTATAAGTCTAGAAAAGCAAGCTCGAGCAGCAGTTCGTATATCAAATGAGGAATTAAGAGATTCAAGAGAGATCAATATGACTTCAGCTACACGAGCAAATTCTTCTGTGATTTTTTTTGGAGGTGTATGATGGGTTGTGTTATTTTTCGGTATCCATGCGGAAAATCCATGAGCTAGATACCCAAGAGCCATCATAACATGATGGATTTGCAAAATTGACTGTGGGTTTCCGGATTTTGCTTGCTCGATATTTCCCCCTATTTCCGAAAAAAGCGGATTTATAATAGATCGTATATATGAAACTTGATTATCAACTGGAATTTCAGTAGATGAGGAGATACAGCCAATAGATTCAAAAAGATTTAATTGTGAATTAAAATTCGCATCAATTGAGAGATCACTTTCTTCAGATGAGATATCATCAGTAGTGTTCGGAAGCTCAGCACTAATTTTTAAAAGATCGCTTATAGATTCTATTACTTTTTCAGTCATATCTCCGATATGAGCCCGTAGATGTTTCACAAATCGAGAAAACAAATACCATGAGCGAGTTCGGACTCTAATATGGCTATGGTGCACAAATACAACAAAATTTTCGAGAACATGGGGTATATATGCAATCTGATTTTCAAAAAAGGGGCAATACCGAACACAAATTTCCATATACTGAAGTTTGATAGCAGGATGAGAATATGATGCAATACCTATAGTCTATTTAGCTCTTACATCTTCCTGTTTATTTTTTAGGGACTTACCTGAATCAATCATCTTTGAAATCAGTACTACTAATCGTTCAGCGGCCACGCTTGATGGCTGGTTCTTAATGTACAAACTACAGTTGTTTAGGGCAAATTCACCAAATATATTCATCTCATGGAGAGCTAAGTCAAGGTCCCGCCAGTTCATCCCTTCATTTTGTTGCTCAAACATTTGAAATGTATTTCCAACAACCGTACTGACTATTTCAATACTGAGCGACTCGTCAACAGCTGCCACACCCTTTTGTAAAACTTGTAATCTCTTACGAAGCTCTTGAAATTCAGCCTCGTCTGATTGTTCGTCTTCGTTGCCCCAAGATGACGTATCATCATATCTCATTTTTTGAATGACTATATTTAAGATAGGCGTCAACATATTAGTGTACATAGGGGGTAGTGGTTTCGATTTACGTAAAAAGGTCAAGAGTTCTGTTAATGAAGGGATTACTGTAGAGCATATCTCATCGTATTCATCAGACAGAAAACGTAATAGTAATGGAAGAAATGCTTGAATAAGCTGCTGAGCCTGCATTTGAACTTCTGTTTGAGATTGTATTTGTGTATCGTCCAAGACTTTGACGATATCTGAGACTACATTGTTGATTAGCTTCGCAACAATTTCTGCCAGATCAGTATCATAGCTTGATGTCATCCTTAATTCATTCAAAGGTGGACTTGCAATAAGCTGAGAAATAACTTGGCCTAAATTCAAATACACTATCATGGCAATTTTATCAGAAGGTTTCATTTTTTTGGCCACTATTTCAGTTAGAGTACTGATGGCAACATCTCGAACATTATCATATTTTCTATCCTGGTTGGTTTGTCCAACAAACTGAAAGAGAGTGTTGAGGAGATCCTGATTCATGATTAAAGAGATGTCGATCCAGCTAACCCATTTCCCAATAACTTTTAGGCACGTTTCAACAACAACAGCATCATGATGATTTTTCCAATAAGAAAGAATTTCATGCCATGATAGAACTATCTTAGGGACGTCACGAGATCGCAAAGCATCTTTTAACTCAGAGTTACATCTATTTTCTTCACTCGATCGCGACACATATACATCGCCAATTTCGTCATGAACAGAGCCTAGAATCCTGAGATATAGCATTGTACCCTTAAAATTGTTCCTAATACCACCATTTTGAAAGGCTGTGAGACCCAGAAAGTCATCAAAAAACGTTTCCCAACCATGCTTGTAAGTTTTTATGAAGAGAAGAGTTAAGGTTTGCGTCAGCTTGTTTTGAATATGTGCAGGGTCGATTATATTTTGATCACAGGAGCCATAAATATTTGAAATATATTCTAGTAAGGTCTTCTTTAATTGCTCAAGACCCTGGAGGTCAACCTCTTGACTTTGGATCGCATTATTGATCACATCAAGACACACAAGGCGTGCGACTTCTGAACATGGAGGAACCCTTATGAAGAGTGTAACACAGGCTTGCCGTCCGGAATCATAAGAACGAAGTTGACTTAAAAACTGCAAAGCCTGCACTTTAAGCTCTTGGTTGGAAGATGGATCCCACGCAATATCAACTGCATTTTGAATCTGGTAAACGAGAAATTGTGAGCTCAATTCTTTTCTTCGAGTGAACAAAAAGAAATACACGCTATATCCGCCATAAAAGTTATAATTTACTGGCACGATATCGGCCACTGACCTGAGTATCCATGTCGATAAAATCAAGTACGAAAATAAGTTTATCAGAAACTCTATTTATTACGGTTGTTTAGGAGGCATTGAGGAGTAAATATTAGCTAGCAAACCATACTTTCAGGAATTGATGCCGATGTAAAATTATCGAATGTAATTTTTTTATGAGCAAGCTCTTTCTACTTTTTATTAGTTTTAAGATACTTCTTCCCTTCTTGACATGAGTGCCCCTCTATGTTATTTAAGGTTTCGGCTAATTACTAGGGCCCCTCATTAATCATGTGAGATTTATTTTTTTATGGCAATAGTAATGCAAAACAATTTGAGTACATAACTTTGTGTTATTGCATAAACTCGTCGTCGTCCCCTTTTACGGTCACCAAGAAAAAATAGCCACACCACAACAATGAAATTTTTGCCAAGATATTTGAATGTATCTTCATCCTCAATTATAACTATCTTTGCAATATCATTCATCTACTTATTGCAAAAAATGTTTGAAACCCTTTTTATGTACAGGAAAGCCTCGATAAATTAAAAAATTATGCGTACAAAGAATAATAGTTTTCTGCGCTAAGATAATAAATTAAGCTAAGCCTATTCAGGCTAGCATACCTGACATGTGGGTTCATATTTTTAGTTACTGTTGCCGCTCGCAACGTCGCCAGCGCGTAAACACTGTCTCGCTCTCCTTAACTTGCTGAGTGCTCCAAAAATCTTTTGGGGGCTAGCAAAAGTTCTTACATCTGGAGCTTTTTGCGCTTGACCTCCAACTTAATGTATGTTATGGTATATTAAATTAATTTAAAAGTATAAGTAGTTTTCAAGATTGTAGGACGGAAGAAGGCAGGAAACTTAAGAAAAGTAAAATCCCGTGAGATGCTATCTCGAAATTTAAATGAGTTTTGACTTACAAGAGAATCTTTCAAACAGATTTCTAAGACTGAATGATTTCTATTCTTGCATAATATTTATTCGACCGTCATTATGCACTAATAGAGGCTTTACTGTAATTTTATGGAATAAAGCCCGTTCTAATTTATGTTCGTATGTTATTTTAATGTGTCAAGCAGACGCCCACCACCAATAAGGCATGACACGGTATAATCTTTATGTATTTCGTACATGTATCACGTATTTAACGTCCAAATTTTGTGAGTTAGATTGTATTATCAAAGCTATACGGAAATCTCTTATTTGCTTTAACTTAAAAGAAAGGATCCCATACATGTAGTGTCAATGGTATAAATGAGATAAATTTGTTGACATACTTCTAACATGAATCTATTTTGCTTGACAGAGGTCAAAGAGATAATACAATTCAAACATGAAAAATGGGCCTCATAATCTTTAAAGTGCAGGATGGAAGAAATAAAACGTATTTTCATTAAAAAGTGAACCCTGTATGGGAGCCTCGCTGCCGACCTGCTCCACCTGGCATTCCTCCTACGAATGTCTGGAAGCCTGAACCCCCCCCCCATTTGGGCACTAAACATTCTCATGAGTACTTCTGGATCAACGGTCGACATTCCTCCATGCATTCCACCACCAAAGCCCTGCATAGAGTCCACTAAGTCATCACCATTATCATATCTTCTTCGTTTCCTAAAGCAGTTAGTAAATCTTGAAATTACCGAATAACAGGTTCTTACTCAGGATCGCTAAGTGTCTCATAGGCTTCACCGATATCTTTGAATCTTTCCTCGGCAGTCTCATCATCAGGGTTCTTATCGGGATGATGAACAATCGCAGCTTTTCGATATGCTTTCTTAATCTGACTTGCATCTGCATCTTTTTCCACTCCAAGCAGTTTATAATAATCTTTTCGCTGGCTTTTTTTGTGTTCTAACTCTGCAGTCCGGAGTTCCTTTGCAATTGACGAATCTGTAGGATCTAGTTCTTGTAAATTTTTCCACTCTCGAATAGCAGCAGCCCAGTCTCCAGATTGACCAGTTGCAGTAGCCTTGGTCTTTCTGGCTTTAGTGTAAGACGGATCCAAGACTATGGCACGTTCACAATCTGCTATGGCGACTTTGAAATTTTTTAAACGAAGGTGGCAAAGTGCACGATTAAGCAACAATTTTGAATTCGTAGATTTGTTGGATGGGTCAATTTCAAGGGCTTCAGAGTATTTTTCAATCGCTTCTTTAAAATTCCCAGCTTTATACTCAACATTTCCTTCACTCTTCATTCTTTCTTGCTTTTGAACTACTCGCAGATACTTAATGGCGTCTCTGTAGTCTGGATCACAGTTTAACGCTTGCCTGAAATGAGTGATGGCTTTTTCATTTTCGCCTTGGGCATATAATACCCTTCCCCGAAGGACCAGAGCTTCTGGATCGGCATTATTTGTCCTGAGCAAAGACATTGCAATATTTTGTGCGTCGCCCAAGGAGTTAACGTTTCCCATTTTCAAAAAGGCTTCTCCCCGCATGAGTTGCCATTTCCTAGGTCTCTGCACCCCAGTTCCGAGCAACTTTTCTGCCTGTTCAAGAGCATGTAGAGCCATAGAGCAAGAACCATCCCTCAATGAATCTTCAGCAACTTTGAAATGTTGTAGCATAGCTTTTGCAGGTGCCACATCTTTGGCTGACGCAGGTGGATCAATACGTGAGTATGTGTCAAGTGCGTCTTGGGGTCGTCCCAAATTTGTATAAATTCGGGCTAAGCGAAGCAAAATTTTGGGATTTTGGGGTTCTAGTAAAGAGGCTTTTATACAATCATCCAGGGCTTGAGAATATTGTCCGTTAGATATGTATGCAGCAGCTCTATTGTTGAGATAAGTGGCAGAGGATGGCTGTCTTTGTACGGCTATTCATAAAAAAATATTAGTTAGAAGTAACTACAACTATCATAACATGGCTCACTGAGTAATTACCTTTTGTATATTCTAATATAGCTTTATCAAATTCTTTGGCTTTGTAATGTTTATTTCCAGCACACTTGTAGATTTCTGCTTCTTCTGCCGGTGAAGTTGTAATCACAATTGGGCTGTTATTATTTGATCTGTGAGGTGGAGGAACAGGCCCTTCCCCATTAGGTGAGGAAGAAGAGCCATATTTTTTAGATCCCTCACGAGCTAGCGGCTTAATATTGATCTTTAGGGGAGAAGATGTGATGTTAGTGATTTCAGTGTCCTCGTCCATACGTTCTGGATCTGGCATATTAAATAGAATGGATAATTGACGCCTTTCCTCTGGAGGTAAGTTCAGTGGATGTAAGTCACTATCGTATGAAATTCGTGGTGGGTTTGGACTTTTATTGGAATTCCGGATGCTTCTGGAAGATCTTGAGCCTAGCTTGGATTTTTCGCTTTTCGTTTTGATGACTTTGGGTATTGACGGTGTAGTTTCCGATCCTCTAGAATGCGGACGAGCTGTTGGAAGTTCTTCAGCTGTTACCTTGTTCTTTTTCGAATTTTTGGGCAGCTTTATAGATGATTTTGAGAGGAAGTTCATCTCAGAATATTAATGCCTTGGCAGAAAATGAGTCTAGGTGGAGTAGTAGGAGGGTTGATTTAGCCCAAAAATTAAATGCTGGCCTTCCTGTGATTGGTGTTTCGCCTGCTCAACAATCCGTGCAAAAAGTAGAGTCCTGATCGTTCTCTACTGACATGAAAAATTTGGCCATTGGGTACCTAAGAGGTATACATTTTTCTTACATTAGGAAACGACGTTGGAAATTAAAAAATATCAAAATCTACATCGGAGAATAGCTGATCACAGGTCAGCGAGTGAGGTAAGTAATCTCTAAATTTGTTGTCGATTCAATTGGTGGAAATCTAGCAGGGAGCATTGTCCATCAATCACGCAGTAAGGAACGAACGCCACGAGCAATAGCCAGCAGGCGGTTGTTACTCACCGAATGAACACCAGAACTTTGCATAGATTTACTTCACTTTGACAGAGTGTGCAATTGTTATGAAATGCGTAAATAACTAAGTTAATATTCTGATTATATGAATAAAAACTGACATATTTACTTACAGGCGACCCCCAGTCAGTGAAAGTAAGTCCATTTCCCCAGTTGGGGCTTGAGCCTTGAGGCCAAGTCTGTAGGCTTGCTCACTGAGGAATCGGAAAAACCCCAATCCATTCATATATCCGATATAACATATCTTTTTGACTAATCCGTAAATTTCACACCTTCCCCTACGGGAGTGACTAATAATTACAACTAGCGCCCTACTAGCGTGGCCCTAGCGTAAATTTATATTATAATCACATGATTAATGTTAATTGAAATTACAAATTAGTTGGTTTCCAAAACGGCAAACTTACTCCATCTTTCACAGGTTGGAATCTTTTCCTACTCTACCTGTAAGTCTATCGATTCTTGAATAATGATCACTAGAATTACCACAAGCTTGTCAGCCACAAGTTAATGCAATTTTTGAGAATTAGATGGCTCACGTTTGGGTTTTGTTGTGCTTCTGAACCTATCAATTTTGACACATATTTTCGCAGAAGAATTAAAAAAGAGAACGTAATTGAGCTACATCGAATCTTATTGTAGGCAATGACTATGATTGTCAATGTATGACTTTTTGAAATCTTAATTTACGACGTTATGGAAACAATAAAAGTACCTTTTATAGGCTATTTATCGCCATTGCTTCTGTAATTACAATAAATGAGAATTTTATCCAGTGTTTAACAAGTTGGGTGAGTCAAATCTAAACATAAAGCATATCCCTTTGTGAGATTTAGTTGCCACCTTGAACTAAATGCAAAGGAGTCTTTTCTAGACTCATTCCATATTATCTTCACCACATCCTTAAAGAAGGCAACTCCAACCTCCTGCTGTATAATCTCAGCATATTTAATCAGACTCTTTGCTAAATTCCTCCAATAATATTGCAGAAATTTACGGTAGCCTTAATATCTCGACCTCATTTTCTTAGTGTGAAATGAGCTTTCAATCAGATTTACATCCCCAGAAAGAGGTGATACATGTTACCTTTGTCTCAACCTACTGGCGGAGTGTAAAGGCATGCCATGTATCTCTTGAGGCTATCACCTCCATCCATTCCCTCAATACTGGTGAAATATTTTGTTTTTTTAAGAATTCATCAGGAGCAATGATGTGATTACAACGATTTTGGTAAAAAGTAACATGTTTCTAGTCCTCGTCGAGATAATTTCGGGCTGATATATTTGCCTTGCAATTTATCTTCATTGATGATTTTTTAGTGACCCGGCTATAAGTATTTGGATGAGTAGTGTATTTTTTCTTTAGTCGTGCAAATTGACACATTTATTGATCTTTCCATTAGGTTTTCCTCGGCCTCTGGTCAGAAAAAATAGATTTTACCTACAAATATTTCAATAAATAATAAATCAATCAGCAACATAAAAGCGTTCCTGCTACAACCCATAGATAGGGTAGCTGCAGAGCTTGTCACAAGCTCATAAATGATAAAAAATAGAATCCGAATTAGTCAGGTATGCTAATTTTTAAAGAATTTGGGTTTGATCTTAAACTTTGGGCGATGAACGGAAATAAAGCTTAGAAAGATGTCTCTAAGGAAGTGTTTTCCATCACCCCTACTCTCTGAATTTGGCACGTGACTCGATATTTCCGGGCCAAAGATAAGAGTGTAGTTGGTCATCAAAATAGATCCACATTGAAAAGTACATGGTGTGGGATAATTCAACAATACGTGATAGAGCGATTTGAAAGACTTTTGGCGCGCTTTCGAAGCAAACTATTCAAATTTAAAGGCACATCATGGTTTTTTGTATCTAGTTAATGAATGGCTGAAAGTGAGTCTGAAGGAAATGTCAGTAGTTACACTTTCAGATTTGGGTCACATCTCAGGCCGAAGATGTCCAGGCGTTTATAAAGCGTTATCTTGGCGGGAATGTGATTCAATGAGAGTTATACTCCTCATGGCTTTATGCTGATGAAGCTTTCGTCAATCCAATTTATTTTTTGTCGAGCCGTCCATTGATTCAACAATATTGAATGTCTGTAGATATAGACAATAACTTATACCCAGGGGTAATTTAGGGTTACAATTTGCTGCAAGAGTTTCTTATGCAATTTAAAAAACCAATAATAAACAAACACATTGTAGAGGTAGATTTATACTACGGACCATATAGAATCTCTTTGTCCACATATTATGAAATTACTGAGAGCTACAAATGTGTCTAATTCAATAGATTTCAATCTGCATTGATACTCGAACCGAGAAGAAGCTACTGTACACACAGCTATTCCTAGATTCAGAATGGGCTCCGTAATTTTACCGGTACTTTAGACAGGGCGCATTTTGTCCAGAGGCGGGAAGCTTTCAAAAAAATAAATGATCTACATGCTCAGCATGCTACGGGGAGGATCTCAGAGGGATCGATAATGTGGTCATTTTACCTACCTTATCGATATTAATTCCATCTAGAGGTGCGTTGGGTGTGAGTCTTGGTTCTCTGGATTTATATCTTTGTGCCTTACTAAGGTGGCATATTTCGCATGTTGTTAAATCGTTCAATGCCTTCTATTTCTAATGAGTTCTCTGCAGTTGTACCAATTGGTATAGATCAGCCAGATCTGTCCGCTTAAAATACAGTGACTAAGCTCAATTTAATGCCGATAGGCAATATCTTATTAGTCTTTAATAGCTAGAATTTTTTTTTTCTTTACCTCAGAATTGAGTCATGCTAGAAGATAATTTGACGATAAATGCGAATGTTTTCTCTATAATTCGTGGTTTCTTGCTTCTGGTAACCTTGTATTCTAGGCAGCTCAATATATTTTTCAAGAAAGCCCAAATGTTTCTAATATTGAAATTGATAGATAGGGAGAGAAGAAAACAAGTAGGATTGAAGTTAAATGGCTCATGCTAGTTTGTTTTTCCGGGATTAACAATGCCCTTTTTTGATTGAGCAACACATTATTGGCGTATGATTTATTTGGATTTACCGGTAACCTAGGTAACAAACAACATCAAGAAAAGTATGTTTATTTCAGATAGGCCTGATTAGACGACAAAGTTATCCTATTGGACATTTGGATTTGGCTTTCAATAGTTCTAATTACTATCATTTCTGAACTGCCCAAATCCTTGTCATCGATGTCTTCCACCTTTCCTACATATAGGCCGCTTCCTTCAGAAGCCGTATCTAGACCAAGAGGAGAGCTATACATTTCAATACAAACTTGGACAGCAGAATATCGCTATGCATTCCCAATTGTACTATCAAAAAAGATAAGGAATGGTAAGCGTACTAGAGCCATTTATCGTTGCGATCGTGCCGGAAAAGTACCACCGATTGAGCTTCCGAAGAACAGTTTACAGGACCAGGAACTCTGTACATCTAGTCATAAGAAAGGCTATTAGGTTTCCGTAGTAGTTATTGAACGTTTAGATACATTGTGGAAGCTGTAACATCGGATTGGATCTGAATATAGCACATATAACCACCCCAAGTCAATCAATCAGTAGCCATCCAGCGCACCCAAAACTTACACAAGTTGAGATACATTAAGCTTAATCTTTACACAATACTACTGGTAAGAGAAACTCTCATGCCCCAAAAATAAAGATTTACTATACACGCAAGAGTTAAATTGAGACAGGCTAATACAGACCTTCGTCAAGTAGTTTCAACATTACTATGCCATACGATATCTATTTTATAAATACATCATATAAAAGAGAGTATTTTTATGGCTAGTCAGCAAATAATGTACTGATAAAAAACTTAACCGATAACATTGCCCATTTCAAGATTGAGAAAACAGATAATAATCGGTTACTTCGGCTTTTTATTGCCCTTCCATAATCCGTAGAACTGAAGTAGATGTATGTAAATGTCGTGTTGCTCGATAATACCTACAAAACAAAAAAAAATTGATATGCCATTTCTTCATTTAATCGGTGAGTGATCTTAAATATTATGAATAACGTCCAAACAGTATATTTAACAAATTTATGGCGTGACAAGCTTATGACTAACTTTTTTAGTTAAGTCCTACTTCTTACCTGGTGAGAAAGAACAGAAATTTATCTGGGCATTCAAACCGACCCAAAAATGATCGTAAAAACGAAGACTAAGTACAGAAAAGTGTATCAGAAGTGTTAAGATTCCTTTCTTAGTCAGCAATCCATGTAAATAGTCCCTTAAAGTAGTTAGTCTGTTTCATGTAAGCGAATGTAGATATAGGAGTTTTGGTAACATTTGTAATAAGATAATGATTCTGACCCCATCACAATGGCCTGGATTCTCTTGGAGAATATCTATTTCTCAAGGCTTCCGCCTTTATATTATTAATGATCTCCCTTTTTCCATCTTCTAGTAATTTCAATGAATCCACTTGTTAACTATCATCCTGGCTCGATCCTAGGGGCACTTCGATTTTTAACAACAATGTCTCTCTAAATGTTGTGAGTTCTAAATGCAATCGTTTCTGTAGCTAAATGATCACTACACAACTCAGTATACAAGCATATGTTACTCGTTTCAACGACTATTTGGCTTTCGTATCTGC
>PEDP01001077.1:0-14228 GCA_002918395.1 Erysiphe pulchra | reverse complement strand
TGCGTTAACTATGGGCGTTGAAAGTCGGCAAAAAATGGTATTTTGATGGGGTCGCACGGACCACTGTCTTTTTTTTGATGTATTTGCATCAATAATAGATATTCTCCACTTATAACCCCGTTGGGCTAGATCCTTAACCAAAATCGGAAAATATACGTCAAACCGGCATTTGATATTTGATAATGACATGTACATATAGTTTAGAATAGCCATAGTTAGAAAGGACAAGTTACATTGAGTCCAAAAAAGCTTTCTAGTATAGATTATCAAATCGTGTGATAGTCGAAGCTACAAAACACCACAACTACAAACTAAACTTATTACTTAACAAGCTTTACGTGCACTATTAAGAACCCTATCTTTCGTTAGAAAAGAGCCAAGCGGAGAAGCAATCATCCTACCCTTTAGGATCCCCATTCATTCTCGCGGGACTCAGTCGGCTTCGTCTTTACACCAAAAACCCCTATCACCCTCTCTACGAAGCATTCCCACGACTGTCCCAGGAAGTCAGAGTGAAGGGCTCTGCACTTCCAAATACACAAACCCTAATGAAAATAAACTGGTGGCGCAAGTGGTCAGTTGCTGGTCGGACCTACTAGGAGTGACAGGCTGGATTCCTGTATGGCTTATTGGAGGGGGACTGCGGCTGCTCGTCAAAAAAGAGTACGAGAGAAATGGCTGAGGTATTCTCCTGAGAAGTTTTTCCCATTGAGTTTTCTCCTTAGGTTTTCCCTCAGTCTGTGGCCTTTTGGGTCATAGTGAATACGTTCCTACCCATTCGACCTAATTTAACTAGCATCTGGATGGTGTATTGGGAGAAATTAGGCACCGGGTAGGCACTGCTGTAGTTTGGAGGACCATGTATTTTAGATGTCTTCCATACGTGTCATGTACAATGTACGCTGGCTCGAGCCGACACGATAGAATATAAACTAAATTAAACTAAACTATACGACTTGTAACACCAGGATTCCTTAACGTATGTCATTCATTACTATCTCGAGTTGTAAAACAGGGAAATGAGAGGATTTAATAATTAAAGTAGTAGATAAAGAGTGGTAACATCATTTTTGTTACAATATTGCAGGAATATCTCTAATACAATGTTCATCTCAAATGAGAATCAATGCACAATACACCACGGAAAGTTACGTCAGCGCGTCTTGCGCGCATATATTTCTGTTATGAAAAGCTTCAAACTGTTTGCATTATTTGAGGGAATTATGACGTTCAATTGAAGCGTTTGCTTCTTGTGGTTGTATTCTACATTATTTATCACATTTCCGATTTGTAAGATCTTGTCTTGATGAATGTGGTCAGCTTGCATTTTCCCAATGCTTAAAGCCTGCTATGCAATTGGCACATCTGGAAAATATTATGTCCAA
Source organism: Erysiphe pulchra (assembly GCA_002918395.1). Lineage (NCBI taxonomy): Eukaryota > Fungi > Ascomycota > Leotiomycetes > Helotiales > Erysiphaceae > Erysiphe > Erysiphe pulchra. The sequence continues at coordinate 12,843 of PEDP01001077.1, read as the reverse complement.
ATATCGCAGATCAATCCAGTCAAAAGCCAACTGTGAGGAGTAGGAGAAGGCTTGAAAGGTTGTCGTGCAAAAGTAATCAATTAAAGATTTTGAGGATGCGTGAGATGCTTTGAAATTAAAGTCGATTGCAGACCTAATTTTATATGTTGATAGGTATTGGATACTCTATAAATGGCGCTTTATGTATCTTTGGGCCATAGCAAATCAAAATGTAGCACATACTACGTCCTCAAGAGCAGAAGATGTACACGCCAAAATAAAGTCCTATATTGAGGATTCAACAGGCAATCTATTTTCGGTCTTTGTGCGATTAAAAGACTCTCAAAATACTGACATTTCTGAAATATCCGCACCAATTAGCTAGGAAAGACATAAACTCAGAAATAGATTTCGCGATCCAATTTCCCACAAGGTCAACTTCAAAATTGCTCACAGAGCATAGAGAATGGCCACAGATATCGCAACTCAGCTTGAAAAGCAATCCATAGAATAAATTTACAACAGAGACGTCCATAATGATTGACTATTATTCGAATCGATTTGTGACGATAAGGGGGATACCCTACCGACGCAAATAGTCGAAAGTTGGAAATATCAGATTTTTGCTCCCAGTGGCATTTAAATGATCCAAGGGATGTATTAAAAATTATCAGCGAGACAGAGGCTATGCTGGATCGATCACTCTCGTAGATCATACGGAAACTTAAAATAAGATCCAGACTTGGAATCCGTTTAAGAAACTGACCGCGCGTATGTAGTTATTAGAATTGTTCGAGATATTAAAATTAATGTCACTAGTGCTTCTTCTTTAATCAATATACAAGATCCTTCTACAGTTCGGCCTAAAGGACGTCCTTTGTCCCAAATATAAGCAATGCTGTAGGCGCTTTTAGTAACAGACGATTAGTGGTAGAGTCACCGACCAGAAAAGAGCTGGCAGCATTCAAAAATGTTACAAGTGCTTCCGATGACGCTTTACAATCACGAAAGCGAGCGCCAACTACAATAGTTTTTAGCGTTTGCAGAGGCCAGGAACATAATAGACACAATTTTTATAAGATAGCATTAATGGAAATTGTAAAATATGAAGAGGATCATAAAGATGCATTAATATATGCAAGTGATGTTTGAATAACTTGAATTTTTTTGTAGTTAGTCAAGAGTCACATAATAAAGCGATCTATAAGAGGTTCTAGATTAAATTATTAAATTATTTTAATTCTGTGCATGGTGAAATAATTAATAATTAGACGCTTCGCGCAATAAACCAGGAAAAATGGGTTCAGCAGTAATCGACATACTATACGCGCAAGCAACAAAGGGAGAAAACGCTTAGCAATTCCCTAAATGTATTGATAACAAAAGTCACAAATATTTGGATACTTTTTGTTGGTAAGACGAAGCCAGCTAATGCGACAAGAAAAATTACTTTCAAAACCGGTTGAATTTCATTCCGTAATTAAAAAAAAACATCGATATCAGCCTCTTACCCAGCAACCGGCGTATCCCTTTTCAACTCTGGTTGCTTGGTTCAAATCTACATCTCTAGCTTCGGTCAGGAAAAATGCGCAATGATCTGTATGGCTTGGATTGGCAATAATCGTATCAAAAGCTGTATACTCTTTGTACAGTGCCCAGAACTGCTTTTTCCACAACATGGCGCAGTGATTGATATGATCTCTAAGTGAGGTGAAATAAAAGTCACTTTCTGACATCTCTTCGACAGTTGATATGGGTTGCGTCAATTCTTCATCCATGTATGCAATCCAGCTATTATCGTCCATATACTCCTCTAGGAAGTCGTGGTCTATACATGGTGCTGGTACCCAATGATTAAGTAAAACATCATATTGGCATCCAAGTGACTTTGCTTCCTGCGTTGTGTTGCCACATTCTAGCAGCCGTGCATCAGTCGTTATATTATGTCGGTTAAGATTGTCCGATGGACTCGTATAGTAACGTTGGTGTGGGAAGAAGATGCCTTTGATATAAAAAAGGAAAAGCCAAGCAACTGATGTAATGACGGTAGCCACCAAATATAACTTTACTCTGGAATGGCGGGGTTCAGGACGCAGGTATCGCTGAGCATCCTCGTGTAAGATATCATCGTCGTAATTAAGGAAGGGCTCAGCTTGAAATTCGTTTCTTTTCGTAAAGGCAAAGTTTTTGTATGAGAACATGGTGAGCTACGTAGCTTTGTGAAGAATTGAAGGCATGATCTAAATTACAGATTTTCATACATTTATATTAATATGAACCTGAAGCAGAAATGATGTTTTCCAACAAATTACTGATAGGGGTATATGCTTTTCGATGAGCACATCTGCAGTTGGCATAACCAACCTGTTACAGAGTTTGTCGCAAAGTTAGCTACATCAAACACTCTAGATCAATCACCCCATCTAGCAAAGATCCGAATAGCCAAGTTAAACCTAGTTCATTTTTTACTGCATAATCTTTTGTAAGAAGTCTGAAAATAATAAACTTATTTTACCATCAATAGAAATCGATCTTGATTTGCGTGGTGCATTTATTGTAACGCATAAAATGTTGATACTCAGGATGAGCATGTTGACTAAATGAAGTATTTCCTCTTTGATTTGAAGAGTGATAGTGGTCTAAGCGCCCACGACCCTTGGTGGAGATTAGACGCTAGGACTAAATAATTTTCTAAAACATCCTTCGTCATGACTTTGCATATTTATTTATCCAAAATCATCTTGTAGATCTTTTTTTTAACCAGTTAAGGTCTCATGGATGGCTTCCTTTCCGAATATCTATACTCACCGAAAAGTTGCAGAAACTGCAGCTAAATCATGCGAGATATGTTGCAAGCCCAGCACATCCGTCCTACTGGCCTCCGGTCACAAAGTCAGTAACATGTAAGCGTTAAAAAAGATGATGATCTTATGGTCCTAAATTAAATAGGATTTCTTCTATGTCTGTACGATACATTTAAAAGATAAGAAATTCTGTAAACCTTTAACTAGCAATGTTACCGTAGCGACTCAGAAAAAACGGGAAATGGACGATGAAATTGCACGTCTTAAGAAGGAATATGAAGAAAAAAAAAGTGTAAAAAAAGGTCAGGAAAGTGAATCATCAGATTTGAAAGAAACGGATAAAAAAAAAAGTCGATGTGAAAGCCATCGACAATGAATCTATCGACAAAGTAACTAGATGTGATCTCATTCATCTAATAAGTACTAACATTATGTTTGAAGAAAAAAGAAAATAATCCTATTACTTCTATCTCAAATGAGCCAAGAGAATTTAGTTTAGTAAGCATATTCTATCAACAACGACTTGAAAGGAGAAAAAATGCGGAGATTGCAAAGCAGAGGAGCGAGCGGCTCCAAAATCCGAATCTATTTCCACAAGTACCAAAAAACTTTCCATGATCTTAAGGAGAAGATTATCTAGAAACTATTACTGAATTCGTATGGCAAACTTTCTCGGCCTTGATCTATGATATATACATAAATATATGACGATTGACAATATCTATTGTCAGCCGGTCATCTTCCACGTTACTCTGATGTGGATAAATTCCGTTTACATACAGAAAAATAGATACCTGTAGATCGACTATCTGAGTCCTTCATCACATAACACTTATTTGATGCATGATTGGTATAAGTGGCATCACGGGCGATTTAAGAGGTCTGGTTTGAATAACTCTAATTATTTAGGACGATAACCAGGTTTAATTCAAAATCAAAAGGATCATACATATTTCATATTCTCTTAAAAAAAGGCCTATATACCATACAGGCTAGATAATTATGTCCGTTGATAAATCCATGTTCGGCGGAAACAATAGTCTTTCAATTGTCTTATAAAACCCTCGGAAGGTGCCTATATCTACACAACTAGGCCAATTTTCATTATTCAAACGTCCTCAGCGATCGCTAAAGGGTTTAGTTCTTGATAAATTGAAACCCCCCACATAGGATACCAATTTCGAGACTGCATGGGACCCGAAGTGCGTTTGCTGTTATGGCGCTTATGTATGATAAAACATCACAAACCATATGCTTTATCACTTTTTTAAAACTTGGTCCAACCAACAAGAGTGCCTTCCTTTTTCAAATTAACACTATACATAACCGCTATATTTTCTACACATCCGCTATCTATCTATTATGTTTTTTGTTTTTTTATTCTGGAGGTCTAGCCCAGTTTCCTGGATATGATCTACATTTGTAAAAGTTGCGAAATGATATCTCGATAGATCCCACTTCCTAGAAAATCACTTCTCGTCCTTTTTTTTGTCTTGATTGGATGTGACAGTCTAAGAAACTCAATAGCATCTCGAGTAAAATCTCCGGCTGGCTAAATACGAACTAACAACTAATTAATTACTTGACTTTAGGAGCTCATTCCCATCATTATTTTACAACCTCTTCCATCAGCTTCTGGGAAGATTCGGGATCCTTTTAGAACTCTCAGTGACATACAAATATGTAATTTTTGTTGTTGTGGGAGGGGGGAGCTCATTTAGCTGTTTCAACAAATCTGCCTCGTTTCGCAGTACATTGAATTATCTCGGTTTTTGCTAACTATTTTCTTAAAGACACATATATGACTGAACCTTCTCACTGTAAAGAACTCAATTCGAAGGCGATTTCGGAGAATCTAATAGATAGTGAAAAGTGAAAAAGATAGCCGAATAGACGGGAACAAGCATAAACTTTTACATGGGAGATAATATCATTCGCATATAGTTTAGGCAACTACAAATTAAAGAGTTACCTGTCTTTCAGCACAAATATACAAACATATCATGATACGGAAAATGAGGTTGGTTAAACCCCAAAGTTTTTATTACCCGATGGTAGAGTGTAGATTAAGTCGTTGGATGGGTGTGATGTGACGGGTATAGAGACGGGACGTTAATCTAACGCTGCGGCATTAGACGGAAGTAATATATACAATTCCTTGACAGCTCGAGCTAGGGATTAAGAATTGGGGTAGGAGGGTGTTTAGTTTTTCTACAACAAGTACACGTTCCATGCCCCCCATCTTTAGAGTCCTGTATTCGGTCTGGGCTCATCAACAAAAATAAAATCTATACACCACAAAAAACCCACACGTTAAAAAAAAAACACCCATATTTCGACCAATTCTTTTATTTTAAATTTTATTTTTCTTTTTTTTTACAGGAAAAAAAGTATATAAAAACGATCAGAGGCTACAAAAAGAAATACTCAGGGACATAGCTCCAAAGCCAAAACCAGCTGGCTATAAGCTATACGCTATACGCTTATCCGAGAATTTGGAAAAAAGTAACGCGCAGCAGCAACCAACCCTCTTTGCAGATTCGCATTTCTAAATAGGCTGGGCAGCAGTAACATAAGGCCGCTAAGAAGTACTATCACTATCAGGAGGGGAGTTTAAACTGCTGAAGCTATCGATCGGTTCGCAGACGCTGGAGTTTATTTTAGACGTAGCACAATTAATTAGATTCTTTCGGGTCGGATGGTAGTGTGGTATATCTATCTACCAGACGAGCCCTTGTCTCAAGTAGAGACTAGGTAGCCAGGGCACTATCCCATTCGATATAGAAGATGGTTGGTTCGAATCCAACAGACCTAACCATATTTCGTGCGGCGGCTAATTACAAGATTGTTGCTTCAAGGGTTTCATCTTACAGCCATTGGGGATGAACTGGGACCACGACTATATTCATTCACGGCCCTGCACAAGTCCTTTTTTTTTTTGAGTTATAAAAGTAAATAGAATGATTTTTTTTTTTGTTTACTAGTTTGAAAATATTCATATATCTATATGTGAGGAACTAGCATTTAAAAGGAACTAATGCCTACTTCAATACTCTTCTCACACTCTTTTCTCTTACCTTGGATTTTTTTTGGGGGGGGGGGGGGGGGGGGCCGAAGTTGCGTGTAAGGTAGGTAGATAGTTGCAATATTTAAAAAAAAAACAAAACGTGAGCGTGAGTTGGTCCTAAAACCCTTTTTACAGGAGAACATTCAGAAAAAAAGAAATGGACATAGTCAGCTTAGGTGTGCTGCGTGTGTTAGGTGGGTAGGTACACTAGATATAAGTAAGTTTCAGTGCAGTTTCAGCATTCTAAGTCGAGAGGTGAATGAGTGAGTGGGTATGGTTAAGGTTGGGTTAATATTGTTAAGAAATAAATATCCTCGGTTGATATTAAAGCGACGGACGGATATAGCTTTCTATTGCTACTACTCGCTCAGCAATTAAACCACAATAGCTCTTGTATCTGGCTTCTTACATTCAGCATGAGATTTGTTTTGCTGAGAAGCAAAAAAATCTCTCCAATGGCTAGCTAGCTCCTTTTTTCTAAGTTTTGCCGCACTTGAGTAGCATGCATGGCTGGCTGACATATTAACGACAACGGATAAAGTGCGTAAGTAGGCTAGGATTCTTTTCTACAAATTTATTCCAAGTCTGCATGTCAATGATTCATAAAACGACAATGGTGCGGTGTAAAGTCCTTGTAAGCTACCTACTTGTTCCAGCTGCTAAAAACTAGGCAGAGGAGGGTTAGTTCCAGTGGCTTCCGACGGCTATGTTTAGATTATTGTGTCGTGAGCAGCAATTTTAGTTGATCAGCCCAGAGCGACAACAGAGGTCAAGTGGGTGGAATTTAGAAGGGTCGCAAGGGTCAAATGATATACCATCCAGGCTAGTCTTCTAAGTAGAGTTTTGGGCAGCCTTGACGCCTATCCCACTTGCGACGGAAGATCACTGGTTCGAATCCAGTAGGCTCCTTTCTAGCTTAAGGAGTGAAATGTATACGTTGATGGAGGTACAGTTGAACAACCAAAGGTTTTTTGAGAGTTTTCCCTTCGTTGGATATTCACGGAAGAGGAAGAGTACACGAGGTAACTCCAATTTTCGTAGTAGTATTCGCAAATGCTGTTTGAGTGTGAGTGTCTAATCAATCTAAATAAATCACGTAGTCATGATCTTGTCTTGATAGTCTTCAACTTCATCCATAAGGACGTTTAAAAAAAAATCAGTACCGGCGCATCAGGATACTACTTACTGCCGCTGACAAAAACCCGTACCTGGATGGACCGATGGACCGTATCTCTCGGATTGTAGCCGCCGATTTGGGAGGGTTTCAAAGTCAAATACGTCACAGTAGGCGATATCAGCACGTATATAAAGGCCCTTTCTATGCAAGAAGAAGAAATAAAAGGAGTCCACAGCGGAATTGATCTCCTCCCTAACCGACTCAATATGACTGACTGACTAATTTCATAAGCTTGCTTGTTTAAGATGCAATGGTGTCTGCGATTGGTTGGTTTTGATAGTAAATTATAGAATTCACATGTGAAATGTCAAGAGAACTGAGCAAGCGACAATGAGGTTGCCATCTGTCATTGTCCGTCCGTCCTTGATGCTTCTAAAAGCAATTCTAGTGGAGTCCCTTGGTAATTAATCCCTACCCTCGCCCCGAATCGACAATCGATATGAGTGTCTTTTTCGAGATATTTAGGACAATTAGTGCAGTTAGTGCAGTTATGCAGATCATGATTCCAGCATTTATCTTACTTTTCCAAACGTTGATTGGCCCCGAATTATGACTACAGCCAATCAGCCGTTGGAGACGATTATGCATAACATATAACATCTTCCGTATGAGCGAGCACACCAACACAACAGGGTCCAGTCGTAGATGTTTCATAATAACCTTCAGTTGTTTTCTTTTTTCTTTCTTACTGGGAAAAAACAAATACCCTGTGCGGGAAGCTGTCCTCACGGTGAATAGCAATAGGGAGAAATAGCTAAACGTCGTTCCAATGTAAGCTTGAGATGGGGAGAGAAAGCAAAATCTCGACTGGACTGAGAATATATTTGCCTCATATTTACACTTTGTACATCGTAACCAATCAGTTACATTTGGCTGAATTTTTCCCATGAATCTAAAGTGACGGTTTCTAGCCGCCTCAATGCCTTTTTGTTTTTTTCTCGATGAAAGATGGGCTGCAGCGAGCGGTTGGTTGCCTGCTCCTTGGAGTTGTTGTTTTCGCCCACTTGCTGGGATTTTAAGCAGACCCACATGACTTACGTAATAGTGCCATACTACTGGGCGATAGATGAGAAATATGACTTATGACCTCGTATTATTTATTACTATTATTATCTTCATCCTGTTCCCAAGCGGAAAAAAAAGACCACTTTCTATATATAGCTCGTTGTATCCGTACCTGCATTAGTCGAGAGGACATTAAATTGATGCCGGCTCGTCCTCACCGGGAGAAAACGAGAAACGGCCGATAAATGCCGCGGCCGAGGAAGGACAAACGGCTCATTCTCTTCCGATATTCAAGTTCGGGGGGCGTCGCTTCTAATGTTTATATTCATAAACTCATGCATGCATGCATTAATTATTAATTATAATTATCATGATAACTTGCCTGTTCTTACTCGGCGCACATACATTTGTTTCCTTTGCTCGGAACCTGATGACGGATATCTGTCTCTCTCTTCCCTTCCCATGGCCGTGTCATTCTGGGGGATTGTTTACTCCATGCAATTGAGTGACGTGGACGGACGGATGGCTCAAAGTTAATTGCTTGCTGCTTGCTGCTCGGAGCATTTGTTTATCTCGGACGTTCTGTGCTGCTGCCAAGGACTGCAAACGAAACAAACGCTCGCACACTGGATTAATTAGCTAATAATCAATTATTTCTGTTGTTATTGCTGTTGATTGATTCAAATCGATTTCCAAGGCAGATAGACAGACGGACGGCTCAACTCCAAGAATAAGTAATCAATCTTCTTTGTGGTCGTCATTGTTTTCGTGAACTGGACCAGACGCGGCGGCGGAGGGGGGAGATCCCAGATTCCTCCGGGCAAGTACAAGCACAAGCACGCACAAGCATGTACTGACTGACTTATGAACAATGACAGCTTGCACAAATCAATCAGCCTTCCTTTCTGTCTGTCTGTCTATCTTCTTTCATAATTACTTATCTTCCGATAATGTCGTAGTGAATGATTGACGTGTTGACCATGCATGAAAAGCGATCGTATTCCTGCTCATATAAATAGAACATTGCCGTAAATAATAGTAAACATTTATTTATTTATACACAGAGCACTAAAAACTATAAACTATAAACTATAATCCGAACTAGACTAGCGAGAGAGAGCAGGCTTAGGGACTCACGTATATCGGTGACATTGAACGTGGATAATGACTGTAAAACGATGCAACGTTCGCTCTCTGACTCTCTCTTTCTTTCTTCTGCCTCGTCCCCGTTGGAACTTCTTGACGTAACAAGGTCACGTCAGGCTGGCTTCATTCTTCATTTCAATCTACTTTTCTACTACAAGGCAAGGAAAAAAGGTCGGACGCCACACCGAGAGAGTTGATCGTGTCTCTCTCTCTCTCTCTCTCTCTCTCTCTGTTGATGGGTTGCGTCAAAGCCGCTGCCAATGGTGTTCCACCGTTTTCATTTGATAGTAAAAATATGCTGCTGTTGGGTGGGGCGGGCTGATCATCTCATCGGTTCGGATGAAAAGAAGCAGGCTACGACGAAACAACCGCAGCAGTAACAGCAATAGCAGTAGCAGTAGCAACAACAAAAATATCACCATCATCAACGTCTATCTGTTCACCCCTTCCTCCCTCTGTCCACTGACTCCTTTTTCTCCAATCTGTTCCTTTTTTTTTCCACTCGCTACCGTGAATGAGAATAGCTTGGTTGTGGCCAAACATCGCAGCCTTTTTCGTAGCCTCACGCTGTAACTGAATGAAGCGATGAAGCCCTAACGGACGAACCCTAACAAACCCCTGCTCCAACCCTGGCTCCTGTGGCGTGATCGACGCCCAGTTACTTCCGGGTCCTGTTGAGTAACAACAACAACAACAGTAGCAGCAGTAGCAGCAGCAGCAGCAGCAAAAAACAAACAAACCAGAATGGTTGATGGCCCCAGCGCCTCCTCCCTCCCCCCGGAGCAAGATTCTCCCTTCTCCACCTCTCCCTCCCCTACCGTCGGCCGTCCTACGTGTGTGCGTGTGCCCTTCGCCCGGTGCAGAACAGAACAGGCAGAGAGAAGAGAGCTGAGCCCCGCTGAACTGAGCAGACCAGAGCAGAGGCAGACCAAGGCTGAGCTTAGATGATGAAGAAGAGAATAAAATAAATAAATGGAAAATAGGCGGTTAGACACGTCAAACAGGATGGAAGGCTACCCACCTCGACTGTTCCCTGTTCCGTCTTGTCCTGTCTTTCTTCCTCTTGCTCCCTCTCCTGCCTGCACCTCCCCCCGTCCCCCCGATCAATATGAACGTTCAAGGGGGGCAATAGCATTCTCTCACTGACGCTATAAAGACCTGCAGCTGGCTCATTAATTTTTTCTACAACACCATCATCAACATCATCATCATCATCATCAATCTCTTCATTTGTCTCCACAGGCTTGTTTGAGCTCAAAGACCTGACCAGGTGTCCGTCGCTATTCTCTCTCTCTCTCTCACTCACACAAAAATATACTCAGCCAGTTCTGAATTGTGGTATTGAATACCTACCTACTTTTTAAAACGTTAAAAATAAAAGTTTAATCTTTCAAATATCAATCATGCAGTTTTGCAATATTCCCGTTGTCCTCCTTGGCCTCCTCTGTTTTGGGTATGCAATGATTACTATGTTTCAATTGATAAAGAATCTAATATTTTCCAGACTAGTTTCCACTGCTCCTGCTCCAAACTCACCATGGCGTCTACGGAGTCGACAAGATGGAGGTTACTATGGCCAGCCATCAGACGGTGGTGAATATCCACCTTCAACTGGCTACCCAACTGCATCCGGCACAGGTGGCTATCTTTCTCCAACTGCTACCGGTGGCTACCCATCTGCAACTGGCACAGCCAGCTACCCATCTCCAACAGGTACAGGTGGCTATGCACCACCATCTGTCACCTCTTATCCATCACCAACCGAGGGTTATTCTGAGGAGCCTCACTATTACAAGGGTGTTAAGTTGAGCCATTGAAGAACAGAAAAGTCTACGATTTCGCTCCCGATTTCTCCTACCCTACTGGCTTCTCCTGGGCGTGTTGATAATCTAAATGGCTCTATCATGAAAGCAAGGTATTTCGGATTTCACTCTATTCGACTAGACAAACGAGTCGATTTTGTGATGATACGTATCTGAGGGAACAACTCTTTTTTTTCCCGACTCTTTTTTTTCGCTTCACGTATTCTTTCTGATAACAGGAGCCATGGAAATGGTGGTTTTTCTTTTCTCTCTTCTACCGACTAGTCTAAATGTGGTGGCTACTGAAAAACGATAACTTATAGAGATGTTTTTGAGATCTCGTTCTACAGATCTAACCAAAGATCAGCTAGGATGCATATTTTGTATCAGATATTGTAATGTACATATATACTTTTTTTCTTACATAGTCTCTAAAAAAAATTATTAACAAATATTACATTCCCGTCCCTGATACTTCAAAAAGCATCCATGTTCATTCGGGTTGAGAGTAGGGATCATGGCGGAACAGGAAGGGGATAAACATGCACTAGCAGGGAATATTTCAACGCTAGTGCATTCGGGCTCAGGATATGTAGTACCTAGTCCTTCACCCGTCCGCGCCATAGCCGGCAAATTTATGCAAATTTGGAAAAATTTGGGAAATTATTTACAAATTAAGACTCTAAGTTATATAGGTGGTGTGTTGTGTTGGGATCAAGAAAAACTTTCTTGCTAAAATCTTTAACAGAGATTAGATGGATGGATAAATTGTTATAAAATACCCCCCCACAAATTTATACCCCTCCTTTCTTATTTTGGTAAACTTTTTATTCGGCATTTGGCTTAGCTTGGCATTCTTCGCTTCAGGGGGGGTGTTATATGCTGCTACTAAAAACAAACCCCCAACTAGTAATCAGTCGATTTCGTTAAACAAGAGGATTGATTACTAATTTGGGTCAGGAAATCTAATGTGTGTGTGTTTATTTTTTATTTATTTTTTTTTTTCTCTCCAACTCAAAATATAATTTATCAATAGGGGGTTGAGTGGGTGGGTGATGGAATAAGTCGTATAAGCAGTAGTAGATAAGTAGCTTCAGGATAGAGTGAATGATATATATAATAAAAAGAAACTCACGCACTCAGATGGCTGAATAATTAAAGTATTTTTTTATATCGGTTCATTTCTAATTTCTGATTCCACCTACCCCCACGCAATTGATTACTACCCTACTCTACTACCCTATCTCCCGTTTTTCATCTTCTATTTGTCTTTTGGAAAAATAGGGCCGGTCAGACTTAGAATTAATTTCCACACAAATTTGTGAGGAGCATTTTTGTGTAGGAATTTTGACCTTCCCCGTGGCGCTGAATAATCAAAAAACCCACTAAAATCACTAGAATTCCATCATTATCAGCTTTGAAGCCCAACGCTTTCTTCATTAATTAATATCTACATTTCATAATTTTTCTAGACAATATGATATCAAATCTCCATTTTCCAGATTTTGTACAGCAAAAAAAGAGTTCGTGAGGAGTTGTGACGAGCTAAATAAAATGAAGTGTTTTTTGAAACTGAAATTATTAGTTGAGTAGGTCTGTAAATACCATTTCTCAACAATTATTCATGTTAAAAAAATGTAAATATGATTTAAAATTAAAAGCAATAGTCACACTCACTTTAAGAAAAAGATTGAACCAATATTGAAACAGATAAAGGATTTTGTGTCTGGAGTAGTTATCTTTATGAAGATTTTGATGTGGTTTTTGCTGATTAAGCATCACGTGGGAAGTATAAATTCCTACACAAAAATGCTCTTCACAAATTTGTATGAAAATTAATTCTAAGTCTGACCGGCCCTAATA
>PEDP01001076.1:0-14242 GCA_002918395.1 Erysiphe pulchra | reverse complement strand
GTTTTTTTGAATTGAAAAAATTTTTCAGGTAAGAAGAAATTGGTGATGTTTCCGTATTATTAGGGTTCAAAGATGTAGTCAGCATCAAACTCGCGTGTATAAAACTTTAATTTGAATCGTTAACCAGGCAACTAAGTCACATGACCAGTTTTTTTCGAATGCACATTACGGCTCGATACACAGCAACCACAAATCATGTGTTCCATCAAAAATCCCGATTTATCAAATATGAAAAACTTGAAAACCCCATCGAAGTACGTACAGGTGATTTAAACTGTTTTATTATCGGGACCGGTTCTATTAGGCTTGCTGTTAATACCGATAAAGGACGAAGGTTTTTACGAATCGACAACGTCCAGCATATACCAGGCTTTCACATTAACATTATAGCGTATGAAGCCTTTAAGAGTGGAGGTGCTTAATTGGATGGAAAAAACAATTTGATCCGTAAGGTTACGGATGATAGATGTATAGCGATTTGCAATACATCACCTTGTGACTCATTTTTGGTGCTCGAAAAACATAGGTCTTCGTCCCCACGACACTTCTTGTGCTACTCTTAATTCAAAACAAGTGGTTAACGCTGCAACAGTAGAAAGATGGCATCTAAGGCTAGGGCATATGTCACATGAGAACATCGCTCATCTATCGAAGAACATGTACGGAGTAAAAGTCACTGATTCGAAAAAAAGAGACGATACAAATGAGGAAAGTATACTCTTCGTAGTTTGTAATACTGCTGTTAGCCATACGAAAATATCCAGGCAATTACAGTACAAAGGTGAAGCCCCGTTCCAATGGACTCAGATTGATCTTATACACGAAGAGATAGGATTGTCAAATGAACGTTATATTTTTCACTGATACTGTCAGTTAACAAAGTTTAATATTGTTTACTTCACTATAGACCGGAAGCAGAAAACTATGATTAACTGTTTAGCGTAGGCGCATGGTCTCATTAAGAAATAGGGGTTTGATATACAGTTTTTGAATGGATTAAGAGGCAGGATTGCAATCTGAATTTATCGAATACTGTGCGAAGCATGCTATCTGGCAAGAAAAAACATCGACAGACACGAAAGAGCCCAACGGAGCAGCAGAAAGATTTGGGGGGTGGATTATTACAGTGGATCGAAAGCTGATACTACAATCGGGTTTTCCTAGTAATCTTTGGCCATATTTTTTGCTGGCAGCGGCAACGATTCTCAATCGAACACCGAAAAAAGCCCCTGGCTATAAGACACCATTCGAGTTTGTTTCTAAGAGAAGACCAGATCTATCAGGCTACTATTCCTGGGTCAGAATGCTACGTCACCAAGAACAATATTCCAGCACTGCAAAAGCAAGCGACTCGATCTGACATCGGATACTATATTTCTAATTCAGCAGGGAATATATCAATTATATGGATGCCCTATGGGAACACAGTTATTTCATCGAGAGATGTTAGAATCGATGAAACGTCACATTCCAGGTGGGGAAATGTAAGAAATCCCACTAATACTCCCGTTTTTGAAGATCGTTTCGTCGATGTAGAGCATGAGAATTCAATGAATCAACTTCTTGAAGATGTCATCGAAGAATCACCCACCTCTCAAAACCAGGTTAATGATATCAGTCGTGGAACCACCAATCGTTTGCCAGAGTCAACAGAAAAATTACAAACTGATTTTGGTGAAAATTTACCAACACCTAGGGCTACACCTGAAGTCCTTAATGAACAGACAATTTCACGAGAAACATCTCATGGAAGAATAGAAAAATCGGTAGAGAATATGTCTACACCTAGTCCTGAGCGTAACGCTGAACCTACGTCTAATCCTGATAAGCGACCTTATAATCGTAAGTTAACGGAAGAGCAAGTCCTGGATAGATTACGAGAAACATCTCGTGAATCAAGGGCTCGACGAAGAAATGAGAGAAAAATAAATCTCAATTTTTACACTGAAGTTTCCGACATAGATAGTATTCCTACTGATGATTATTTCGAGACTATGTATTCATCATTTGCTATCAGTCAGAATATAACTCATCCACTCGAGATTTTATCTATCAACAACTTTCCATAATACATCAGTTCACGAAAACTGACAATCTGCTTCCGTACGACGGTGTTGCAACTCCAGAACAACGGACAGCATATCAGCAACGAATAGGTAATCTTATTTACCCCGCTGATGTACTTAGGCCGGATATTTCATTTGCTGCAGCCATGTTGAGTCGGTTTAACCAGAATCCGACTCCTGATCACATCCGTGAGACAGGTTATGTTATTTCTTATCTTGCAGCAACTAAACATGTAGGTATTCGATATAGTGGCAATTTACAGCCAGAAGATTTGATGGTAGCTGCTAGTGATGCCATCTTTCCAGATGATAGTACTCGAAAATTAACTCAAGGATTTTTGATAAAATTATTCGGAGGACCAATTGCATGGCAATCCACACTCCAGCGAACAATTTTTTTTATCTACCACCGAAGCCGAAATTATGGCTCTAACCTCTGTTGGTCGCGAAATCATGAGTATAAGACGACTATTCAAATCGATCCGTTTTGACTCGGAGTGCAATAGCCCTTCACTTTGCGATAAACAATAGACAGTAGGATGTATAAATAAGGACCATACACAATTAACAACTAAAATGCGGAATATTGACATTCATTACTTATGATTACGACAGGAGTCGAAAAAGGGTATCACTGCAGTATTATGGGTACCGAAAAACGATCAGCCAGCTGATGGGTTCACCAAGCCACTTGGATTGCAAAAACATAACGACTTCATTCAAAAGTTAAGATTATGTGAATTGGAATAGCTTGATACCTGAGGGGGTGTGTGAAACGTTGAGACATGTCTCGTTTTTTATGATCAGGTATTTAAGTTTTATGTTTCGTCTAAACACTTTGTTTGCAATTACAGGGTCTTGCTTGGGGATATAATCCATGCATTATTGAAACAGAGTTAGCGTTCAAACGTCGCTCTGAAGTAGGAATTGTTTTCGGATGGTGAAAAGGTGGAAGAAATTGGATCAAGCGTAGTAAAAAAGACTGATTTATAGAAAAGGATCGTACTTCAGCTAGAGGAGAATATACAGAACCAATTTTTGAATTCATTTTACTAAATGTATATCTTATTTTTCCTAAAAGTTAAATATTGACCTATACCTGCTATGGAGAAGGCGAAATACTTCCTATCATCAGGGTGAATTGAAATGGCCCAGTATCCGTGCTTTAAATCCAATTTATGGAAAAATCTATGGGATGGATGTCCCATATAATCATGGGTAGTTGACAAAAGTTCTACAAAGCACCCAGGCACATCTTCCACAACATTTTGGTAATTAAACGTGAGATGTGGTTCATCCCACTCACCAGATTTATCAATAAGGTTTGCCTGGGCATTCCAGTCTGATAATTCGCCATTAGATTCCATAGTTCTCTCGTACATACCGCATTTTAAGCCGTCATTGATAATGCGTCTTAGCCAGAATTCCTTTCCAGGGGGCCATCGACGTTGTTTGACCCTATTCCAAGGCTTAGTCCCTTCCCTTAGTCTAACTCGGTGAATGTAGAGATCAGTAGGGGGAGCTTCAGATAGTTCCGTTGTCTTGATATGTGAACAATTAACCTAGTTATCTTGTCACGCTGACCTTGTTCTAGGGGTCCTAGTGATTTTTGATGTAAGAAACCAACTATCAATTTCAGATTGCGGTGCCTTGCTAATTGGACGTTTCGAAGGGCGCCTGTCCACAAGTATTTTAGGACCAATTATGTTTTTTAACTTAGTCTTACTACTATCTTCAGATTTTGCTCCTGAATAGTTTTGGCTAGTTTTCGCATTATTAGAGCATAAACAAGTAAGTTTCTCTGGCCTTTGTGGATCTATTTTTTTATCATAAAAATACTTCCTAGAACATACTCCGATAACGGATAAATAGGATTTTAGTTTAGTGTGTAGTAATTTGGGATTTAGACTATAATTTAGACGAGGAGAAGATGTTTGAGAATAAGTGAAAGGAGTGTCGACAAAAGGAGGTGAAATGTGGTCGAATGTTATCATATGGACATGCTCATTTAATTGTAGAGAACGCGGCTGTGATGTGATGTGATTCGATACAAAATCTTCAGAAATATTCGAAGGAATTGATTCATTGTTTTTCATAGACTCATACGAGGGTCGCAAATTCTGGTACAGTTTAAGGACTTGTCCTGGTCGATCTATTTTTTTGAGTTAAATTTTGAAAAAGCGACCCTTTTCTTATTAAATCCTTTATGTAGGTGGAATTCTCGAAAAGTTCGTCATTTAAGGATATATCTGATTCTGATTCTGATTCATCACTGTCTTCACTGCTTGTATCTGAACAAACCATTCTAGACTCTTTATTCTTAGGGTTGTTAGGGTGAAGGATTAACTTATTCTGAGAACTTTGTGTGTGTTGAAGAAGTAAAGGACATGGCGTGTTGCCATGTTTTCTGTTTGTTTCAAATATATGGTATGTTTGAAGTTTACGCAGCGAGTACTGCTGATTGTCAAGCAAAAGCCAAGGGTGTCCCCATTTCCGTACAACTGGATACTTTTTGGCATTTTGGATCTATATTATCAAATTTTATATTTAATGCGTCCATATCTTTAAGGTAGAGTAGAAATGGTGTCTTAGTTGGAACAATTTGGAATACTATCAATCCAAGAGGGGTAGGTACTTTAATAGAACCAATTGATACTGCTTCGCCTTTTCCGAATCGAATTCGATGTTGGCCGGTAGTTGATTCATCAATATCGTTGCTAAGTTGACGTTTTAGGGCTTTGGTTTGCTCCATTCCAGCTGTGACACGCCAGCTGCACCTGTATCTGGTTAAATTCCTTGGAATACTAATTATGAGTAGCGATCGTTGAGCATGAAGGTTTCAATATCATCTGGCGAGCGATTTGGATCAAATTTGCCAATGCCAGTGATAGCATGAAATTTTGATTGGTCTCGTAGCTGTGTGATCACGCTTGTGCCATCGATTGCACCAAACTCAGCGAAGTAATGCTCTTCTTCTTATTCAATTGTTAGTTCAGTCATAAGTTGTTGGATCTCGTCATTATCGCTCTCATCTAGTTCAGTTCCTTCGAACTCAACAAGGAAATGCTGGTATCCACCTGTACTTCGATCCATATTTGTAATCAAGGCAGATTGCCTGTTACATTCGTAGGCAGACTTTCGTTCACTAGTAGGGTGCTTGTTAGACCAACATCCGAACTTATTGCAAACATAACATTTTTTTTTACGTCGCTGGTCTAGATTGCGGTTGGAGTTTTTCATACGTTAGTTGTCACGGTGAGGCATATAGTTGCCATTTCTCTTGTAAGTTCGGTCTGTCCAATAAAGTTCACCAATTTCATGGTATTTATATAAGAATTGACGTGACTGGTGAAACTGATGCTTTAGCCCGTCTATTTTTGTAGAGATTGCATTTCGCATATCAGCACAGACCCCTTCGAAATTTGCAGCAGGTTTAAAAAGCGAGTAGGAGCATTCAGAAATTCCTTTACATGCCATTAAGAATTGATCTCGAAGAAAATTTTTATTTTTGTAGCAGGAAGCTAAGCCAGAGTGTAGTCTAACAAGCCTATCGAGCATGAGCTCAAAACATTCAAGTTTTGACTTTTCTGGATTATTATCGATGTATTTGCATCAATAATAGATTATAGATTGAAAAGTGATATTTCGCCATTCGTTGAGATAAGATTGACGGACTTCAGGCGTTCCGAAGTGCTGTTTAATTAACTCTAAGGCTTGTTGCATGGAAAGATCATTTCTACCACTAATATACTGGTAGTAAAATTCGGAGGATTTTCCTATCATCATAATTGATAGTGCCTTACTATGGTTCTCGCGTTGTAATCCAACCTTGCTAGAGAAGTCGTAAAATATATCAAGCTTTTTATGGAGGTAATCATAACGATCACCACTATATTTGTTGTCGTCGCCGTTATAGATTTTCATCAAGTCAGTAATTTGACGGGAAACCTGAATTGGGTCAGAGATAAGTGGGTTTGACTGCCAAGGTTGTGCGAATAATTGATCGGGATCCTGACGGGAAGCTTGAGTTTTGCTCGACGTAGGTGCGTTCGATTGAAGAGGTGATATATAAGGTATTTGGAGCTGTTCATTCTTTGCAGTTTGTTGTTGTGATTGTTGTAATGGTTGTGATGATATAGACTTTGTTGGTTGTGTTCTTGGATCAATGGAAAATCTAGAATGTTGATGGAATCCTCCATATCTGATTTGTTGATTGACTTCGCTATCCGTCCATTCGTGTCATTCACTAAGTGCTAGTTCGAGGTATCTTGCAAGAGCATTTCGATCCGATGCGACAAAGCAACCATGTTTCCTGATTGTATCTGTCATGGGCTGCGCCTAACTCTACATGACAGGGATACGCGTTACTCCTGCATAGGGGTGAGGATCCAATTCCATAATTTCCCTATTGTATTTAGACATGGATGTTTAAGGGGTATGCATAAACAAGGAGTGCATAAGCGGGTAGTTATGAAGTTTACATAACTTATGCAGGGGGGCGAAACGAAGAAGTTAAAACATAGTCATAACATTTCTTATCTGTTTGAATTTGTAATCAGCATTCTAGAATTAGAGTGAGTTAAATAGTAGGATAGTCCTGGTGTTCAAGAATAGAGAATTACGGAGTCTATTGTTTTACTATATTGGAATTATAGTTGAACCTGTAGACACTTAGTAATAAACACAATCTATATTTCAATCTGAATATACTTCTACCAATCAGTAACCTCAGGGGGTGCAGTTTAAAGACTTAACCACGACGCACTCCGCGTCTACTACACCAAAGGCCTAACTTCCACAATAGGGGATAATAGGAGATTCTCTTAGGTTAGATCAAGGGCATAACACATAATGTATATAATAACTACTTCATAGACAGATTTCTAGTTCTAGCCATAGAGAAAATTAACAGTATTTTGGCCATCATCCTTTTTGTTAACCGTGATTGATGTGAGCCCATCACAGTATCACGAAATAGTCTAAAAACTAGAAAAGCCTGTTCCGATTGAACATAGCAGTGAGAGAGAGGTGTGGTGTTTTTTTGGTGCGAAAAGATAGAGGATTGAAGGAGATAGAGAGCAGTGAGAAGTGATGAATGTAGGTAGTAGTGGCGTTAAGTTAAGCGAGTTGAAATGCTAGCAGGTAGGCGAGATTACTTACCTAGCGAAGCTGACAATTGGACCGAATTAAGTCCATGACTTGTAACTTGCCTCTTTTATTGTTGACCTTTCCGAATATCATAAATAGGTTTTGATCAGATTTTTAGGGAATCGAAGGTATTGTGAAATATATCTTCTAGGGGGTAAATTACTAAAATAAAATAATCAAATATCCTATGAAAGAATGAAATGAATTTTTTTGTTACTGAATAAATCATAATTCATAATATTCTGTTTCTTTCATAAATGATAAGTACTGAAATAATCTTCCAGCTGCCACCAGCTTATTCTTTTGAACGGGGAGGTCAAAGCACTTCGAGAGGCTAATCAGGCTTTCTCAAAGCGCCGAAGGGCCAAACGAACTCGATTGCAAGATTCAGGGCCTCTCTCTGGTGAAGAAGCCAGCTAGATATTGGCAAAAAAGGGTGTTGTTGAGCAGGAAAGATGCGACGAGGTTGCAGAGGAGGGTTCGGCCAAAAGGCGGAAAACGGGCGCGTGGCTTTGTGGCATCAGCCGTAACACCGGTCACAATACAAGAACCTGCCCAGAGGCTGAAGATTTATTTATAGCTTCGGATTGCATTTTAGTTCCATGAATTTGAGCTGTTTTTCCTTGAGTTGTAGGGATGAAAAGTTGGGTGGTCTGAATAAGTGGCTCGCGAAGTGGCAAAAAACCAAATATTACGTTCTGATTTCTCATTAACAAAACATTCTTATTTCAAATGAGTAACCAATCATCCGATATAAAGCAGAAAATCCTATCATTCATTTAATTTCCAGGAGCAAAGCCTCTAGATTATGAAAATTAGTTGTAGGAATAACGAATAAGATTATTATTGGGGGTATTGGTTAGTGATATAGCAGTTAATGGTAGTAGTGGTAGCAGTTAGTGGTATTCGTTAGTTAGTTGTAGTGGTTAGTTGTTATGGTTAGTGGCTAAGAATAGCGATTTAGTAGATTACTTTAGTTGCCAGCAATCATCCTAATGGCATCCCAAAAAATCTGTTTTGATTTCCAATAATTTCTGACCTATAGTAAGGTTTATTGAATTGTATTTGAAAGTTATTATTTTAAGTGAATTTAAATTGTGATATTGTGAAGGGCTTCAAGAAAATTGTGATTGATAAACACATGTAGAGGCCAAAAAAGGACGAAGTTAGTGAGAAGTGGTTACTGTTTAAGGGGTTTTATAGTGGATTTTTAGCGATTCGCGACCACCTTTAGCGCTATCATGCCACAATCTTTAGTCAATTTAGTCATTCAATTCGGCTATCTACAACAGCTAAAAGATTGCTTCAGTACTTATCATTTATGATAAGTTATCATTTATGATAAGGACACAAAAACAAATATTGTGAATTATTCAGTAATAAAACAAAAATTCTCTACTAATCTGAATAAGCTCATTCGTGACGTTCTGACAATAGTCTAATTTAATCACTAACTACCACTAGTCGCCTGGCTGTTCGCCTAACTACTCGCTTAACTCTGCGCCACTATCACTTAATTACATCAGCCTCTGCTATCTCCATCAATCCTCCATCTTTTCGCTCAAAAAGAAAAAGAGACATATTTCCTCTCTTCGATGCTTCTGTTCCATCGGAACAAGCTTTTTAAGTCATCTGCTATTCTTATTATTGTCATTTTTTAATTTATGTCCCTTGGTAGCGTCAATTGCATACAGCATAGACATCAGCTCCAAATCTTATCTTTTTAAATATGTGGGTTACGAGAAACGAAAGTATTGATGAACAGTAGAATGGTGGTCTGGGTCTTGACGGGAAGCCTCTACTTGCAGATTTGTTCACCACTCCATGATGCACAAATGAGATGATTGTCCTTGGCCTTTCCGTGGCATAGTCCTTCACCGCGTCGCGGTATCATTAGTAACGAAATACTTCATTTTTAAGATTTGCTACAATAAGAAAATGTCCCTTATAATAGATGGTAAAGCAAAGAAATACAGTTTTAAGGCTAGCTCAAGTAAGGTATGGTAATCTTAAACAAATTCAATTTATACTGTCGAGAACAAGGGTTTACTAAAAAGTGGGTAAGTGGGAGAGATTTGAACATAAATGTAATTAAATAAGTATATTTATGTTAGGCATCCAGAATTAACCCTCTTAGACCAAAACTTTAGCCATTAATTGATATGTTCTTTCAATTGTATTCATTCTCTGGTTACAGAGTCATTTGTCTCACCAGATTAAAAAACTTGAAAAATTTATCTTGTAATAGAGACAAAATTGGAGAAAATCGACAGTATTCTAAGGATTATTGCCCGATCATTTTAAAGACTCCTCTATGCCTCATAAGAACAATTAATGAGTATGTCATGAGTCGTGGGAATACCAAAGGTGGACCAAAAAAAGATTAAAAACAGCTTTAAGACAGCGTTTAATTTCAGAATCTACTCAAAAGAAGATACACAAAAAAAATATCTGTTTAAATTGTTGAAACTCTATGTATTTACTCTATCGAGCTTTGTAAACCCTAATGCCAGCAATGATTTTTATGAGGGCTTTCGATAATCATTAAGAGTAGAATTCTCAAATCTTATTCGTAAAAGATGAATAAATAGAAAATTGAAAATGCGACTCGTGGCTTTTCTTTTGATCCTGAACATTCAACTTGGTCACATTATTGCAACTGCTCCAAACCAACTTGAGTTGCCGTCGGCACAGACAAGCCCTGATCTAGAAGGTTATGAATGCGGCAACGTTTTCTTCACTGATCTGGAGGTCAACGGAGCTCTGTCGCTAGCTCAAGCTTCTGTGGACAAAGGTTTTTACTATCCTGAGAGGTACCTAGGTAAACTTTACAGTGAATCTAATTCCAAAGAATACCTCTTATGGCCAATAAGAAAAGGGCCGCCGATCCCACCGCAATCCAGAGGTGTTTCTCAAACAAGCCTTAAGTATTTCTTGCGCTTACTTTTTCAACAGACCAATGGACCACTTTTCGTGTTGTTTTTACAAGAGGTAGTAATGAGGCAATAGATGTAGTTGCTAAAACTACAACCGACGATTACGCCAAGTGTATCCGGAGAGGCAGTACGCACATAGAGCCATCACAATTGGAGCCATTAGTCCCAAATGGCTATCTATGCGGTCATAAATTTTTCCCTGACGAGATCATTCGTCAAAGTCATGACCTAGCCAAAACTAAGTCAGTAAAAAATTCCAAATATCCTTCTCCTTACATTGGACTTCTTTTTCCAGGTGAAATTGGACATCTGATGTGGCCAATTGCAAGAGGAGATAGGTTATATAAATCTGAGAAAGGTACTTATCTTCGTTCTTTGTTCTTCGAAGGTAGAAATAAACACTGAACTCAAATTCAGTACGCGTTGGAACATATTATTTGATTTTAAATAAAGATAGAGAGTTCGTAGATGTTGTTGTCAGAGGATACAGCAACAACTTTCTAAGATGTATACCTTCAAGACAGGCACCAAAGGCACCAGAATCTGACCCGCATAGCAAGCTGTTCGTACCGCCTCCAAAGAATGGGTTTATATGCGGCAAAACCTTTTTCGATGTTGAAGTCCTTGAACACGCCGCAAAAATAGCCAAAACCCAAGCCGGCAAAGTAACTAAAGGCCAATACCCTAAAGAATATTCCGGACACCCTTACTACGTGCATTGTTTGATCTGGCCTATAATGAGAGATGGAAGTCTATATAGGAGGGGTATACTGTTTCTGACATTTACTTGCACTTTCACCTAATAGAATATTGAATTAACGATTTTTTAGGGATGAAAGGCCCATACCGTTTTATTCTCACACCAGATTTCAAAGTAATGAGTGTTGCAATTTGGTTTGAAGATAAACTCACGGCATGTGATAAAAAAACAATAAAAGGAAAGAAAAATCATGACACAAGCGATTATCATTGTTATCAGCAACGCTTTACCCATGAGAAGCTTGTGAAAGGAGCAGAGGAAGCTTGTAAAAAGATGAATGATATAATAACAAACCTTTACCCAGCGAGGTATGAAGGGCCGGAATTTAATTCAGAGGAACCCTATTACACTTATCCGGTCTATCAAAATGGTTTTTACAAGCATAAAAGTATGTATCTTTTTTTTGTTTCCTGATAAGAAAATTTGTTTGCCAATGTAATCTAACGTGAATAAAAGATGTCGGACTAGCTCGCGTTGTGATAAATGCGAACTGTGAGGTTGTTGGAGCACTCACCACGCTCAAGAATGGATCCCTGAAGAGGTTGGTGAGATGTCATAGATTGGACGACGGTGGATTACCAACCGCTTTTTTTGGTGCCAATGCTGAGACTGTTTACGAACATCGAATCAATTATTAATTTAAAGAGTGATTGGAGTAGTTGATGCAATTAGCGGTGCTTAGTCTCTCTAAAAGTAGATAAATCTTAAAAGTAAGCAACTGATTATAAGAATGATTTAATCATCTAGCAATCATAATTGTTACCTAAAAATAGTCATTTTAAATTTGCTATAAAGACTAACATCATTTTCCTTCAAATTGTATTAAATGTGAGAGCTGAAAAAATTAATTTCAATGACTTTCTTATTAGGGTGCCGGAGCCGGCAGTGCTCACTCTGCTCTGCACTTGTTTCTCTACGATGAACTACACTTTAGGACGTATACTACGATATTGTAGTACATCTAGCAAGCACGTGACGCTAAGTGTAAATTGGAATCAGTCCTATCCTTGTTGCTTCTGTTGGTGCAAAGATCAAAGGTCGTACAATAGCACACAATGTTAATCATCATACAACAAGATCAAGCCTTTTTCCTTACCCAAATCTATTCATGGCGCCGCCGCAACTTCCCAAGCGTGCGCTTCCTCCTGACCCACCTGACGTTGGGAATCGCTTCTCGAAGCCGACACCAAAGACGAGCCGGACAAAACTCCGCTCGTTTCTAATTACAGCAGATGCCTTACGTAATCGTACTACCCTCAAAAAGACGTGCTGTGCTGTGCAATTTTCAGATATTGAACAAGTCCAAGTCATGCCTATGGAATGCGAGGAGAAGTTCCCGACAACAGAAGAGAATGAATTTGACTTCGACGAAGATTTTCCTCCCCTTACTAGGACTGCTAATTCTACAGACAATATAGTTAACCAGAACCAGATTTCTTCACAAAAAACTAGTGTGGTACCTCTGATAGCTGCTATAAAAGGTCTTTTAAATCTGACAAATAATTATCTCCCAGGTTTTGGAGCGGATTTTCTTGCTCTTTTGGCTGACGGAGCTTCTTGCGCGATGCGGGGCGAAAGGGTCTATATGAGCTTGCACAATACATCGAAATTAAATACAAATTCTCTGAAAGCCACATGGCACAAAAAGTGACTAGCGACGTACATGATCTCGAGTCACCCGGAAAAAATCAGAGACTAAAGGCTTAATTTCTTCGAGGACAGAGCAAAGATGATCATCGAGTCATGATTCATCTCGGCTCCAATCACGAAGCACGAAAAACTGGGTGTTTTCAGCTCCGGCAGAAAGTTCAAAGTATTCTACCTGATAAATCTTTGGTAACTGACGCTTGGCTTGTTTCCTCTGGGATGGAAATTCTGGCCCCTTCGCCTGCAAAGGCTGCTACTTTCATGCAGTTTAAAGATACAATTGAAAAAACTTTTGGAGAAGAAACTATCGAATGCCCAGAAACATGGAAAACTTTTGTTATTGGCCCAATCCCCAAAACTAATCACGGCCTGGATGGTATACATAATACAATAGAGGGTCCTCTCTAGGAAAAATTAGCTTTTATCAGAGATATTGTGCCAATCCGAACTCAGATCGAAGAGTCATACGGATATATCCGCATTTGTGTACCTGAAAGTAGAGCCGAAAAATTCTCATCTAGGCTTCGGATTTTCGGAGAAGCAGTATCTGTTCAAAGAATCCGTCAACGAAATCAAATTACGGTATGCGAGAAGTGCTTTGGCTTTCATGCTACTAGAGTGTGTGCTAGATCAAAGAAATGTGGAACTTGTAGCGCTGATGCACATAGTGGCACATGTCAGTCGGAACCTAGGTGTCTAAACTGTCAGCGTCCGCACAGCTAAGACGATGTTTCTTATTATGCTAGACCGCGCCCATCTAATGGTATTTTGAAACGACCAACAGGTGCACAGCTGCATCATATCCGTACTCTCGGAGGAAGGGAATATGCAAAATTGAATAGTCAAAGAGTTATAGAAGTTTATTTTAGTTTATATTTTATCGTGTCAGCTCAAGCCAGCGTACATTGTACATGACAAGTATGAAAGACATCTAGAATACATGGTCCTCCAATCTACAGCAATACCGACCCGGTGCCTAATTTCTCCCAATACACCATCCAGATGCTAGTTACATTTGGTCAAGTGGGTAGGAACGTATTCACTATGACCCAAAAGGCCACAGACTGAGGGAAAACCTAAGGAGAAAACCTCAGCCATTCCTCCCGTACTCTTTTTCGACAAGCAGCTGTAGTCTCCCTCCAATAAGCCATACAGGAACTCAACCTGTCACTCCTAGAAAGTCCAACCAGCACCCGATCACTTGCGCCACCAGCTTATTTTCATTAGGGTTTGTGTATTTGGAAGTGCAGAGCCCTTCACTCTGACTTCATGGGACAGTCGAGGGGATGCTTCCTAGAGAGTGTGATGGGTAATAGGGGTTTGTGATATAGAGACGAAGCCGAATGAGTGCCGCGAGAATGAATGGGGATCCTGAAGGGTAGGATGATTGTTGATTGCTTCTCTGCTTGGCTCCTTTCTAACGAGAGAAAGGGTTCCCAGGCGCCACTTCGTGGAGGTGCAGAGTAGGACTTGGCGCCCATTCGAAATATAGTAATTAGTTAGAAAGTCAATCATTCACCTCCTTACCCTTTTGTGTTTACGTACCATACAAAAACACGTAAGATTCTATAATCTTAAGTAGTGTTGTATATCGACAGATACTGATATCTATAAAGAACTAAAATTGGCGCATGAATTAGAAATTAATTACGAATCTGAAATCGAACTTGAATTTCAAACGGACC
>PEDP01001075.1:0-14243 GCA_002918395.1 Erysiphe pulchra | reverse complement strand
CGCAAGGCTGTATGATAGTATTCAACGAACGGGTTATTCTGTTCAATAAGCTCCGTAAGTCTCCTAACTATTTCTGAGTTCAGATTTTCCCGCTCAGTCCGAGCTTCCACCGCCCTCTCTGACCCAACAAAATATAGCTGTGCGTATCTTGGCACCGCCCCCTCTCTCATCGCTGCACCTGTCTGGTGATAGACTTGTCCGTGGATCGAAAAGCTTCGAAGTCCACCATGGATTCCTCTATCAGCCAATCTCCTATCTTCCGAATACTTGAATGATGTGAATGCAAATGAACGGTTGTAGGCGCGAGAGTTTTTGCGGAATGCCTTCGCATCACGATCATCAGATGTCCATAGCCAGCGTAGATAGGCTGGAGGCTCCGGTATTTCATTCAGAACTACCTGACCTTCTTTACAACACGTTTGAAAACGTGGTCGGGCAACTGATGATGAATGCACTCTTTCTTGAGGCCAGTGCAAGGCGTGACACGAAGGACAAACACTGGTGCATCTACCTAAATTATGGGTCGGTAAATTCCTATTATATCTACTTGTATAAGCGGCAGGAATTGTGCGATGAGTTGGTAACGGCGCAAGCCATTGTGGTAGTCGTCGAGGTGCTGTAAAAATATTAGACAATGGTCATTACTGATTTAAATTTAGTGGCATTAACAAACCTATATTTTCTACTTCAGTTTCATTTCTATCATTATCGTTAGGGATGGGTATTGATTCTAAAGTGTAATTAGTAACGGAAAGGTTAATAATTGAAGTTTGACATTCTTACCTTCAGTATTGCTATTATTGTTATCATTATTTATAGCTGTTTCTGAGGTCTAATTAGTAAAGTTATGTTAAAAAGGGGTTTTGTACAAACCGTTTATCTGATTGTTCAAGATGTTATTGTCAGTCTCAAAAGGATCGATACCTAATTGATCCCGATCTATTACTTGGTTAGACATGAATTTAATTTGGTTAGACATGAATTTAATTTGGTGTATAAATGATAAATTATCATACCAAAATTGTCTTCGGGCAGATTGTTAAATATGTCATCGTGATTATCGGGTAATGCCTCTCGTGCACGCATGTGTGCTGCATATTCCCTTGTGTCGGTGTGAGATAATATGATAACAGGTTCGTCATCTGCTAAGGCTTCGTCACCCACAACTTCTTGATTAGTAGGTTGCGAGACGCGAGCTTCTAAATTATTGTCTTCGTTGTCACTTGCGTCATATATATCCTCCTCTCGACCTACAAAATGATTAACATTTCGTTTAATTTTTGTAGATATAACTTACCTAGTGGGTACATAGTGTTTAAGTCTATAGGTCTTGTAGGAAAGAGTGGAGGGTAACATCGATCGCGTTCTAAAGCTCGACAATCACTACATGTCGTATATGAAGTGTTGTTGGAAGGTTTGGTAAATAAGTTTGATGGGCAGTTTTTCCTGCACTTCGTGCAAAACTTCATATTGTGGTCTGAATCTAGGAAACGCCCATAAGTATCATTATATACAACCCATAACACTACTTACTTGTAGAAGGTGTATGATTATTAACAATTGCTTGTATTCGATGAGCTTGGGGGCGTCGTCGATTATATTGTCGAAGTCGACAATCACTACACATTTTGTAGGGTTTGCCTTGGATTCGACCTGTGAACAAATCTGAGCTACAGCTGCGTTTGCATCCACGGCAATAAATTAAGTCCGCATCTATGACCATTTGGTTAGAGTTTGAATCTAAATTAGTGCTCTCAGTTGTTCTAATATCGGTTTCCGTCTCGAAGTTTATAATTTGGGTATCTACATTGTTAGCAAAGTTATTATTATTACCTATCAGCCCAGTATCTATACATTTATATTAGTATGTAAATGTCAGTCATATGGAGCAAATACCATTATCTGGTTCAACATTTTCTGCAACTGTTGGGAGTGATGCGGCTGATCGTTGTTGACGAAGGAACTGTCTTCGATCATTTCGTCGAGTTCGACATGTGATACAGGTTTTATAATAAGTATTGGTTTGTTGGTTACGGATATATAAGGATGATGGTAATTTTTGACGACAATTACAGCAAGAAATTGTTGATATATTGGGGGACGACATTTTATCAGCAATGAAAAATCGTATTCAATGTGAAGTGGAATAATATGGATTTGATGTTTGGAGACAAACGATAAAGGTGCTTTGAAAAAGCCTTGTTTACTAATTTCGTTAGCTCATTTTTTAAACCTTGCTCTATCACTCTTTTATGTCAATTGTCATTAGAAAAAATGCGGTTATGCATTAGTATGCTCCAAAATTAAAAACACGCCAACCCTTTTTGAGTAAGGCAGGGGAAAAAAGTATTCGGGAACTTGAATACAAATTAATCTTATATTAAAATTTAAATCTATCTCACGATATGATATTATAAGAGCTCCTTTTCTTAATTACTTCAAAATTACATATAAATTAATAATCTTTGCTGTAATACAAATATTTTGATTTTTATTCTACAATACCCAGGGGATCCAAAAAAGATGTATATAAAGCGCCCTAAGGTTGGATGTAGCATGATAAAACGACCAGGGCTTCTCCAAAGTAAAGACTGGGCACCTACCACGCTCGAGAAAAGAGATAATTCGTTGAAATCAAACATACAAAGCCCAAATTCACACGGGAACTTTGATAGTCATGTCTATACCTTCTTAGAATGAAGCTCAACATTTTAAAGATTATCTATCTATTAAGAAGAGATAGTAAAAAAATGCTTCTACAAACATAATCTAAGGCATAAATATAACTCATATAATTTAAATCATCTAACATATAAGAATTCACTGTTGTTATTTCATAGCCTCGAGACTGCAAATAAATTTTTATAAATCAAGAATTCCCACGAGTTTTTTATAATTTAAAATGATAAATATTTAGCCCTTACAGCCAATCAATTTACACCAATTCAAAAAATTCATTGTGGGAAGCAGAGGCCAATATCTATCGTGATATTATCTTTATACATCGTTAAAGCGTTTATTCTTAATCGTAATATCATATGCGGTCATTTTAGCGCCGGTTTTTTCACGCAGCCAATCAGAGGCCCTAAAAAAGCCCACTTTTTTTCACCAACCTGCTCTGAATTGATTCAAATTTACATATATGATATTTAACTCTACTGCGATATCAAAAATCTACTGTTTATCTCATTCCGCTCCATTGTGCACCTCTGGCGAGTGCTGAAAGGTCCTCGAAATGACCATTTTGGTGGGGTCGCACGGACCATCCGGTCTCGCTACGCAAAAAAATTGGTGTATTTGCATTAGGAGAAGGACACTCACACTCAATCAGTATTTGCGAATACCACTCCGAGAAATTGAGTTACCTCCTGTACTTTCTAATTCGTGAATATTCACCAAAGGAAAAATTCTCAAGAAACTTCTTGTTGTTTAAGCGTGCCTCCATCAACGTATTCATTTCACTCCCTAGCTCTACCGGATTCGAACTAGAGATCTTCCATCCCAAGTGGAGGAGTGAGTAGGTGTCAAGGCTACCCAAACTCTACTTAGAAGGTCAGCCCAGATGGCATGCCACTACACCGTCCAACCCGATTCAAGACACAAGTTGGCTCTTGAGTAAATTCATCTTAATAGATTCTAATCTTGGAACCCTTTCACTCTTGAGTACATAAAGTAAGTAAATTTGAAACTTATTCAAATTAAGTTAGATCTAATCATGTAATAATTTAAGACTTAGGCCCAGTCTTAAATCACTACATGATTAGATTTAACTTGACTAAGAAATTTACATAAACTATACTATGTATGCATAATTTTGGAGAAAAAAAACCCCATTCGGGATCAGATCGTGTCAATTTAAGATAAGCGCATAGACACTACTAACTAGCCTTACTCCACTAAAACCCGTGGCAGTAGAATACGGATAAGAGATTTCAACATATTCTACTTATTTTCACAAGTTCGACTAATTACAATACACTTACATGAGACTAGATCTATGCCAGATTTTATCACTGTGGAGGCAAACTATATCGATTCTTAGCATTTAAAGACAATCTATAATTGAAAATCTACAGTATTTCAGTCAATATCCGGGAGCTCTCAGACATAGCCGATTGCTCACCTACCCTGATCATTAAGGGTTCTTACTGGTCAAATCTTCATCTCATCCTCGTCTGATCTGTGTAGGGCACGGATTCCGTTAAATACAATTAAAATTACATTTTCCTATTTGTGACCTTCAGCGGTACCAATACAAGCTTGTTTATTGGTTTACGTCCAGATAGCAAACAGCGGTCCATCATTGATTCTTAGTTAGAGGCTTAACCGGACCGATTGTCAATTATATTTGGGTGTACCTAGTAATTGATTAGCTAATCCCAGAGAACCGACTTGCTTCAAAAGCTAAGTGCTGCCGATCTTTCAATATGATCCATTGCAGCACGTTGGTTGGCTAATAAAAGGACAATGCAAATCATTGTATCGCGGGCAGTATCAATCCGCCATAAACAAATGTTTATTCCTGCTGAAAACTTTTTGGCAGACGTTTAGATAGATTGATTAAAGATTCCCCCCTCCTACCGAGGGTTGGTCGCTGATTGAAGTAAGTTTATTCCACGAAGCCGGAGGTAAAGTTTGAAGAGAGTAATCAATTGTGAGTGCTGAGTTTTTAATGTGCTATTTACACCTGACCTCGCAGGTAAGTAGTTAGGAGTTAAATTTCAGCACTGTATTTAACATGTGTGTATTTATTTGGCTTGCAATCAGTTTGGTATGCGACTCGGAAGTTTCTTTCTGATAGCCAGGAGTGGTTAGTGAGTTACCACTCTCTGCTTGGGCCCCACCTCATTTCATTTCATCAATCGGAAAATTTGTTCTCCTCCTATTTATTGCACCTCCTACCAGAAAGTCTGACCGACCGTATACTAACCACGTACTGTATGTATATGTCGCCGCCACCACTGAATCACCCATGCATGGAGTTACGATTTCTTTACTTTCGTGAGGTCGTTTTTGATCCTCCGTCTGTGCCTCTCATCTAGCTCTTTCGCTTCATAGTAAAAAGTCTGTGCCTGCGCATTCTCTCTTTAGGTCTGTAGCTCGAGTGTCTTTGTCTGGTCCTTAATATAACTAACTAGTCACCATACCGCAATACTCCGTAAGGAACTGCTATACTATAAAATGTCGTCGACACATGATTCGTGCAAATTTGTCTAGTCCTTGCGTTCTCGTTGCACTTTTTGTCTATAATATAGACAGGGGGATTGTGTATTTAGTTACTCATTTAAATGGTACGGAATCATCAATCAATCATTCGAAGGCAGATTGAGAGAAGGAAGGAAGGAAATGCGGGATGGTAGCTTATAACTAGTGTTGCCTGTATAAAAGGAAGTGTTTCAGCTTACTCTCACTTTGCTCGGCTTGGGTTTGAGCTTAACTTAGTCCAATATGAGGACAATGTCCGTTGAATCTGCTTTACATGAATTGTCGGATTTACTCTGATTCTTACAAGGTGATGACTAATCATAATAGCGAGAGTGAAATTGTAAGTAATATTTAATCAACGTTATTACCAGTTGTCCAGATCCAGCCAGTGAACAGACAGGCAGAGCTTGTCCCCGCCATAATCCATGCATTACTAATTTCTGCCGTTTTAACATCCAATTATAGTATCATGCACAGACCCACCCTCGGCTAGCCATTAGTCGGTGATCACTGTGGCAACTAAACTGCCCTGTACATTGTACATTGCCTTTCAATTCTGTGATAATGCGAAGCGTTGGTTGTTATTCGGAACCTAGAAGTTGGTAGACAATGTATAATCAAGCCTAGGTTTATGTGATAGGCAGTCCGTTTCAATGGCAAAGTTCGAAGGTCTTTCTTGCCGCAGCAATCGTACTACGTCTTCCATCGACTCTCACTCACAAGGGGGAAATAATTCAAGGCTTTGTAAAATTGACTCAAGAAAATGAGTTCGATCAACCTATTTTCATCATATAATTTCAGCTATTTCGTTGTATACATTAATCCTATAGCTCATTTATTTATTATATTCAGGACATATAATAAGGATGTTTCGAGAATGTGATTTGGTGGCGAGTTATACTACTTAGTTTCAAATCAACTCTGCATAAGAGCTCATAGAAACAGGAGATGGGAGGATTTTCCTTTGACTCGCATCTATACTTTTTCTCTTATTGAAGAAAGAGGCAACCTCGGAGTAAATTGAGTCCTTATGCTTTAAATAAGCGTCATATAATAAATTTATGTCAATGATTGATTGGATAGTCAGTACGCGGTCAGTTAGACGGTTGATGGTTTCAGTTCAAATCATATTACCGTACCCGCGCCGCAAGTCATGCGTCTTCCCTCTTCGCCGCGTACCCGTTACTGTATTCCTGTCCAGCTCGTTGTGTATATTCGCTTGTAAGTTAATATGCAAGTTCTTTCGTTGCCGACATCACATCATTCACCACGAATCAATGCCGTATAATAAGTAACTTTATTCGAAAGTCTTTTTTAGATATAACGAACGTAAGAACTATCTCTATCCATAGATTACCGAAAGGTATATTTCTCTTCGAAAATGAGCCAGCGAGTGTATAGCAGTTTTTCCCAATGATGCACTTTCTCATCTCTTTCCAGTCACTCTGTTCCTGTCAAACAGGACAGGCAGGATATGTCTAACCGAGGTAAATAGACCAAAAAATAAGCAGCCGACTCCAGCTAAGGTGCCAGAAAAATCAGTGGGCCCCACTTAGCCCCCCCTTTGGAGACTAGTGCTAGAAATCGCCTGAAGAGTAAAGGAAATTGGCAAAATCCCAAGCCTAACCCCAATTATTCCCATGCCTTTCTAATTGATTAGTTATCTTCCTTACTTTCGGGCCCCCCCTCCCTCCCTCCCACCATACCCATACCTCTCCCCACTCCATCACGCTCATGTCCCCCTGTTGTACTAACCTAGTTTAGCCTGGCCTGGATGTCAATTGTCTGCAATTTTCTATCCTACATCTGCCTTTTTGCATCAACAAACACAAGTTGCAGCTGCCACCCCATTGTCTATTCTTCCCGTTCGACTTCAGCCCCACACTACCTCGATCCTTCCTCGCGACGTGATACCATATTTTAACGCTTTGAAGCCCAATGTTCGGCGGTGGCTCTACCTTTCGAGAAAAACTGGACTAAGAAGAAGCATTAGATATTATAGTCTTATCTACAATTGACTTTTTTCTGTATGCTATATTTTTTCGGAGATCGACAAACCGTCGGCAATATCTAGCAACACGACATGCTTATCGAGAGGTTTCACTGAGCTTAGGGGCGATATAATCGTCACTAAAAGTATTTCTTTTCATTGTATGTAATTTTTCGAACTACAAAAAGGTTGAAATTCAAGTACACAGATATGACTTCAGCTGCCTTGCATTCCGTGCCACATCAATCGGCATCTACGGTGGCAAATCCCTCCCTATCGTCTGGAAGACCCTATTCCTCAAGTCGGCCTCAAACTCGAGAAAGCTACTATAGTTCACCAACTAATGCGTCGCCCTCAGCTCGAAGATCATCAAGAAAATCAAGTGGCGGGAATGCTGTACAAACTACCCAAAAACCTTCGCAATCCTCTCATCGAGTTTCAATTAGCTCACCTTCTCCATCAGTGTCTAGTCGTATCAATTCCTTACCTACTTCATCCACGGGAATCTCCGCAGAATATACAACTATGTCACCAGGTGATACTCAGCGTGGATTTCAGCCTGTAATATCTCCAAGAACTTCATCAAATCGAACATCTCATAACTCTTCTGTTTTGATTGACCGCTCTTCCTCTAGAAGGAGTGGGTATCGAGAGACATCAAATTCTCCACGACCAACGATTAGTAGTGACGGTCAACATACTCGAGACCGGCAAAGAGGTAATCAAAGTACACCTCAATCTCACTGGACAACCGAAGATCGATCAGCTGCTACTCCAAAGACCAGAAGACGTCATGTATCTCAAGGAGAGACTAGTCCAGAACCTTCAATTGAAAACAGAGAACGAAAAACTGCTACAATGTCAACTGGAAGACGAAAACCCGGAACACCTGTTGGAACCCATACTCCTACTGGTCCATCACGAGAGGCTAGTGAGGTTCTCAATAGAATAATAATTAGCCATCCCGAAGAAGATATAGAACGAGAACGTGAGCGGATGGCGGAATCAATACCAGTGTCAAAAGGAACGCCAGTCAGTACTACGGCTACTGCTAATGGAGGAAACGGCTCCACACGTGGAACCAGAAGTAGGCACGATTATGCTGCGAGTATAACCAAACGAGAGAAAAATACTAAGTTCGGCGAGTACTTTTTAGGTGGAACGCTTGGTGAAGGGGAATTTGGCAAAGTAAAGATGGGCTGGAAGAAGGAAGGCGGTGTTCAGGTAAGCCATCGTAATTTTAGTGGAAGTTATTTATACCAAAATCCATAGGTTGCAATTAAGCTTATTCGACGAGATAATGTGGGTGCGAATCCCTCCAGATTAGCCAAAATTCATCGTGAAATTGCTATTCTTGAAGGAATATCGCACCCAAATATTGTCCGACTTCACGAAATGGTACAGACCGAAAAGCAGATTGGTATAATCTTAGAATACGCATCGGGTGGAGAGCTTTTTGACTATATCTTAAATCATCGTTATCTGAATGACAATGCTGCACGGCGCCTTTTTGCTCAGTTAGTTTCTGGTGTGGGATATTTACATAATAAAGGTATTGTGCATCGTGATCTGAAATTAGAAAATCTGTTATTGGACCGTAATCGCAATATCATCATAACAGACTTTGGATTTGCCAACACCTTTAATGCTGGGGATGAGCTAGGAGAAGAGATTGAATATAATCTGACCGATAAAGATTTTGTCAAGAAACTTGAACTTGATAAGGTACTGCCTAATGGACATAGAAGAGGTGATTTGATGCAGACGAGTTGTGGTAGCCCATGCTATGCGGCTCCTGAGCTAGTGGTTAGTGATTCATTATATACGGGTCGTAAAGTCGACGTCTGGAGCTGTGGTGTAATTCTAGTAAGTTTTAAACTTACCTTTCTCTAGAATATTTCTGATTCATTTTAGTACGCGATGTTAGCTGGCTACCTTCCTTTTGATGATGACCCTGCAAACCCCGAAGGTGACAATATTAATCTTCTATATAAGTATATTGTCTCAACCCCTTTAACATTTCCCGACTATGTATCGCCACACGCTAGAGATCTTTTACGCCGTATTCTTGTGCCCGACCCTAGGAAGCGTGCCGACTTATTTGAAGTTGCTAGGCATAGCTGGCTAGCTGAATACGCTCACGTTGTAAGTTTTATTACAAGTAGAGCAACGACTGGTCATGAGATTTCTTCGGCAGCCACTCACAAAGAAGGACGCCAAGATACGACTATGTTACCGCGGAGTGTTTCTGTTCGAGAGTCAACTAAGAACCAAAAATCAACAACAGCTAATGGCGAGCTTCCGAGGAAATATGGTAAAACTGACCTTGAGATAAACGATTCTCGAAAAACTTCGAAAGATAACAAGCGCCGAACTGTTCAAGTTGAATATGTGGCTCCCCGCTCACAGACACAAAGAGGCCCTCATGCTTCTAGCACTTCAAATGGTCCCATACAAAATGCATCAAAGAGACGAGTTCGTTCTGGAAGTCACACCCCTGCAGGATCGGTAACCTCAGAAAAACCGAATTTGCATGAGACACGCAAAGATAACGCTTCTATAACACATGGAAGGAGACCATCAACAGCCAATCGATTGCAAAATACATCTCAAGCTGTACGACATGAACCTCCTCATTCAGCTTCCGACACAGTGCACTACATGTCATCACACCCTCATCCACCTGTTTCTTTAACAAGACCAGCCACAGATGGATCAATACATTCATCAGGAAGTAGACCAGCTTCAATGCATTTAACTAGTAGAGGCTCATACAGTAAGCCTGTTGCTCCAGAATTGGCAGGAACAAATGTACAAGGACGAATGGCACAGCCAAAAAGTGGGAAAATAAATCATGCAAAACCAGTCGAAGCTGAACCTGACTCAAGGCGTGGGAGCTTTATCGGTCGGGCTCTCTCCAGGTTAGATAAAGCTCAAGGAGATTCAGACGCTATGAGTAGGCATACATCAGAAGTAAAAGACATGAAGGGACATCGTCGGTCCAATACTATCGGTAGTTTTTTTAGTAGGACTAACTCTGTCTTTGGTGTAGGCGGAGGAAGACGTGGTAGTGAAGAAAAGAGTAGCAAAAAGTACCCACCAGTAAGTATGTCTGGATCAACAATTGCAAAAGAAGACAATCCTAGACTA
Organism: Erysiphe pulchra; assembly: GCA_002918395.1. Classification (NCBI taxonomy): domain Eukaryota; kingdom Fungi; phylum Ascomycota; class Leotiomycetes; order Helotiales; family Erysiphaceae; genus Erysiphe; species Erysiphe pulchra. The sequence continues at coordinate 3,898 of PEDP01001075.1, read as the reverse complement.
TCGGTTGACTCACGTCGCTCCATCTCATTTGGCTTTGGCCGAAAAAGAAGTGGCAGCATTTCCAAATCACACACGAATAACTCTTATGATAAGCCTCAGCGATTCTCTCTGATCCCTACAACATTTTCTCTCAAAGCGATTGGTATTGGCAAAGATGGTGGCCCTTTTGATGCCGATTATCGACCTAAGAACATCAATTACAAACATGAGTATATCGAACCACCCCGAACATCAAATCTACCTTCAGTGAGACTTCGTAGCTCAACTGGTACTTCAACTCCCATCTCCTTTGCTGATGGTCAATTTGAACGAAGTTCAGAAAACTTAAATCCAAACAATCAATCAGCATTTTCCGTCTCAAATGAACAGTCTGGTAATCATCTACCTGTTCAATTACAAAATCCTCCACTTGCTTTTAGATCTGGTCGAGTTAATGAACCGGAATCTTCTATAATGGAAGCTATTAACAATCATCGTGGTGAACTCATCGAATCAAAAAAATCTAATCTGTCTCAACAAAACCATCAAAAAGTTGTAAATGGAAGAGGCATGCTTCAGAAAAATAACAGACGATTTACTGATGCCTATGAACAAGAATTAAGCAAAGGATATGGCACTAACCATAGCGATCATGGTGGGAGTAGTGGAGCTGCGAGAAAAGTAATGGACTTCTTTCGTCGTCGAGGTCGAGATAGAGCATTATAAAATTTTTTGACTTATAATCTCGATTATAATTACAAGTTTAACTTTTCGGAATTATCAGATATTTGAATGTGCCGTAATATTCAATTATTAAATTACGGGACGTAATATTGACATGGTAATTTTTTGAAGGTCAAGGATGGGAAAATTAATTATCTGTTTTTTTTCACTAAGGGAATGGCTCGCAACTTAGAGACTTAATTCTTATTTTTTTTCAAGATAGATGTATGGAGTTTTGAGATTGCGGATATTTTCAGTTTTATGGCTTCTATCCAGCCTGATACTCATTGGTGGGAGCACGGTACGGTTGCAATTCGCTATTTGGTAGAAGCTGATGTATTTGGTGGCACTGTGATTGTTTCTTCTATCTTCTCTAAATTTTTAATATTATGTTTTCTCTTTCTCTGTATTCCTCTTTATATCTTGTTTTAATTCTAAATTTTGGGAATTATTATTTATTGAAGATATATAGAACATGGAAGCGAGTAGACCTTTATATACATTTACATACAAATATATACTATACTTATCTACTACACGTATCTAAGCTACTTACGATGCCTAGCAGGAGGTAAAAGAGACCAACAAGAGACAAGGAAGGCTTTGATTAGGAGGCATGGAAGAAAATAATCTAAGATGAATTTTGTCTAAATATGTATGTACTGTAAAAGTTATGTGTGTCTGTCTACAACCAAGTTAGGAGGGATTATCGCAGAGGTGCAGTAGTATTGAGGGAGCTGAATCATTCAAGAGAATTGTTTGTTTTAAAGTGTATTAATGTACTAGGCATTCTTCTAAAGGTTTCTCATTTTCTCTTTCACCCTTGCTTGCTATTTTTTTTTAGTTTAAATCACTATGGACGGGATTTCTTTAATAATTATATAGTAGGTCCTTTAAATGTTAAAAACAGAAAACTTTTTTTGCTGAGTTGTAGAAAGCTGTACATGAGTTCCTCTCTCCTACTTTTTCCCCTTCTTATAATTTACACAGGTATCTAAGTAATTAAATCTGCCGGTGAAGCTTGGTGGTAGCTCGAAACTATCATTACAATAAGGCGATTTTACTACTGCCATGTCCATGGTAACCAGTCTTACTCGCATTCAATTTCGGACTACTTGAGCTTCTAATTTCCCTTTCATGACATTCTCTTCTCTGTTATATACCTCAATTTTTGGTACCAATTTAGTTGCATCTGCGAAATAACTAAACCTTGATTAATGGTGATGAGTGACTTCTCCCTTATACCCTATAAGTTTAAACCGGCCAATGATCTCACCAACTGTGAAAAAGCCTAGAAGCTCTGCAAACAACACCATACCATACACAAGCTCACCACTGGATAAGTTACGCGCACGTTGTAAAATCTCTTGTGGGTTCTTCATCGAAACCGAGGTAAGAATGGAGCCTGGGTTACGTAATTTTTCAAGAAGACGCTGAAAGTATGATTGAAAGGTCGATAGAGGTCTGATTCACACCCTCATCATATTAGCATTTGAATTTAAGTAAGATACTTATTGATTTTTGGAGTTACTGAATACTTGATAAAACGAGAAAGCAGAAGCTTACGGAGGTACCATATTTCGGCCATGGAATACAAGCCTTGAAAGCTCCAAGCCAACTCGCGTGTAATAAACTGTTGTAGGTATATGTCCTGAAAAGATATTGACACAGTCAATATCAAAATTTAAAGTAGTCTATTTACCACTCAAAGTTCAAGAAAAATAAATACTCACGCTGTAATAATGATATGACCTGACCTGTCTGGCCACCAATAGAGCCTAGAGTTTTACCAACTCCCTTGAGAGCTGGTCCAGCCGCAGAAGCTGCTCGGCTTATGCTATCAGTAGCTTTTGAAGTAGCAGTAGAGACGGATTTTGCTTTCACAGAATCTGTTGCAGTTTGACTGACAGTTGACTCAAATCTGACCATCGAACGCTGGATCGCACCATGAAAGTTGTTGCAAGGGCGGTGCCACCTTATTAAGCGCGAGAACGTTATTGACATCTTTTAATGTAGCACTTTTTCCAGAGAGAATAAGAATCAATGGAAAATAAATGCTTATTAGAGAATGGAATTGCGGGATTTTACGGCTTGGTTGGAGCAATAAGTGAGCTTGACTGTAGATATGTAGAAATTTGACAGCCCTCAAGGATTAAATCATGGATTGGGACGACTCACTTTCTCTCCAAGTCACGTGCTATCATGATTTAATATCAAAGCTGGCTAAATGTACATTCTAAAATACTAGGGCTGGTCAGACTTAGATTTTAATTTTTTGCAATATGGCAGAATCAAAAAATTGCAAAAAAAATAAAGAGTTTCCCGGGAAGCTGAATAATCAACACTAAAAACATCAAATTTCTAACTTGACCGACCTTGAAGCCCAATATCAAAGTCACAATAATGTATTTATTTTTCAAAATTTTACTGAATAACATGATATCAAATCTACATTTTATAGAAAATTCTTAGCGAAAAAAGACTGTTTGGGGAATCATGACGAGACACATAAAATGACGTGTTTTTTAAATTTATATCAATAAGTTTAAAAATAAAAGCATATAAAATTATTTCTCAGCATTATTTTAACCTGAAAAATTGACTAAGTGATTAAAAATGGGAATCATTAAATTCTTACCCCCTTTTCTTATTTTCTTACGTCCCTGCTCTGCTTCATTGTATGACCATGCCCTGTCGGTACTAGGGTCCGCAGCAAGCTAGAGTTTGTCAACTCCAATCAGTACTAGAGAATTTATCATTGAAAGAAACCCAGGCTAAAAAATCCATAGAAAATTACTCCATCTAATTGGTCAAGCCACGCCAGATTTTAGTTCTGACTAATTAATTCTGGGAATCATCAAATTCTTACGCCGTTTTCTTATTTTCTTACCCCTCTCCCCTGTTCTCTCTACTGCTCTCTCCAATCAGCATTAGGAATACTTTGAACGATAGTGACCAGGGTTTTAGCTCCAACCAATAACGAGAGTCATTCACTAATGATTTGGGACAAATGCTAAAACACAAATCCTCATATACCATTTAAATCTCCTCTGCCTCTGCTACCACTGTCTCTGATGTCGTTACAGTCCTTCATGGGCGACGAGAAAAGGAGCGGGAATCGAGTTCGAGCCCTCTACGAATGTGATATCTTCTTGGCCTTGTGCTAGACTAATCACCCTATGTTATAGCTGCATGT
>PEDP01001074.1:0-14247 GCA_002918395.1 Erysiphe pulchra | reverse complement strand
CAATGGATGCAGCATAAGAAGCTTTTTACCGCACTATGGGCCAATCTTCTTGAACATCTAATCCTATCAACAGGAGAAGGGGCTCATGCGAGATTAAGTAATACGTAATTGTTTCGACAAGCGATCTTTTTACCGCTTGTTAGAAAATGAAAGATGTTCATACAGCAGTAAAAGAGAAATAATGGCCAAAACTGAAAAGCAAAGACAGAAGATAGGCGATCGTTTTTGTCAGGACTTGTACCAAAATCTTGTTTGTCGTATATCATTTAACGCTTTGGGCAAATTTCTCGAATTTGTGCTGTAAATAAAGCACAGCCAGAGAAACAACCATGGGATACAGCTGGTGATATTTCCTAGGGTTTTTGAGCGGGTTTTGGATATTCTTTGTAAACGTAGGATCGACAATTGTCTTCGATCACAGACATCATTGAATATCTCAAACTTTCTGAGGATCGATATCGAAAGCTATGAAGAGAATCTTAGAGAGACTCCGCTATTCGATCTTGCAACCCTGCTTGAACAGGTTGTATCAACTTACGCGCCACATCAGCAAGCTGCAACACATCTTTGTATGCAGAATCTGATGTAGCTAGGGAATAGTGGTAGTTATTCATCATCATCAATTAGTTTAAAAGGTCTTTGATGTTTCAGTAGTAGGCAGTAGGAGCTCCGAGTAGAGATAATAGAGTCGTTGTACAAGGACGAGGCCAGCAAGCGTAACCAAGCAATACCTATAAAGGACTTATTTCTTCGAACATACAACTGTAGCCTAGGGTGATCATTTGAGGAGGAGGTCAAGGAGCTGCCACATATGTAGAAGGCTCGGACACGATTCTCACACCTGTCCTAATCGACCATGAGCGACAGCAAAGACAGTGGAAGCAAAGGCAGGAGAAATTTAAAAAGTAAATGTGGATCTTTGTCCATATTTTCTTTGGGCAGGAATATCTTTGCATTTTCCCCAAATTGTCCGTTGATGACTCTGGTTGAAAAAATGTCTTGAAAAAAGTCCTCTATATGACCTTTTGTTGTCCGAGTCAATAAATTCTACAAAAAATGAGAATTGTTGTCACAGGCTATAGCCTTGCACTACCTGACTACCTGGTCAATAGCTTAGGCATAAAATTACTGTAGCGAACTTTATTTATAAGCCCTTCAAGGGAAGCGACCCCGGCAACAGAGCCCATGCTTAAATTTGTGTCATAAAAAAAAGACTGACGGGAACACCAAATCTATTTTTAAGATAGATAAGGCTCACAGATATCTGAAGATTATGTTTTTATGTGCAGAGCCCGGAAATACCGACGGCGCAGTCAAGATTACTTACGATCAATGTAAGGATGTCCAGTGGCATCATAGCTGGTAACTCGTTGAGAAATCTTTGTTCTGTTTTAAATATGTAGAGGAGTTTCTTCGCACATCTTTCGAACCTTTACTTCAAGATCTTCTATCTTCTTGTATATAGATCTAGGTATAGTTTGAATAAAACGTTACTTAGGACCCTTACAATTGTGAATATTTGGGACTTTACTCAATATAATTATTTAGTCGGTATGGCTTGACCAATTAGATAGAGTAAATTTATGAATTATTTAGCCCCGGTTACGTTCGCTTATAAAGCGGCTAGTGCCGATCGGAACTGGGACCCTAGCTTATTGCATGCCCTAGTAACTCCAGGGATAATGCAGTTAAGAGAATAGGGGGTATAATAAAATAAACAAAGGGGGGTCAGTGTTCCACGGGTAAATTATGAACGGTGGGGCTTTAAGGATAATATCCCTACTTATCTTTGTGCTAGTTGAAGAATAAAATACTGGCCTGAAATATTCGGCAGTTCTGATATATAACATCCGCCATTTTCCAACCCCTGATTACATAATTAAACGAATGGGTAACAAATCAAATGATTACAAGGATTCTCATACCGAATGGTTAAGCGAGTTTGGTCGGCGGTAGTCCACGCTTAGCTCTCTAAGATGACATCATTGATAAGGCGGAGGAACTTTATAATGTTACCTCTTTATCAAAACATAGGATGCAGCATTTACTTACTTGGACGTGGATGAATGGCAGAGTAATCTAATCTTGTCCGAATTGGGAAAAAAAAAAATTAAAAAATTAAAAAATTCACACCAGTTAAAATTCCCCTGGTCAAATTTAAAATCCAGTGTATATTATATATTATGCCATACTTGACATTTACCTTGATACTATTTAGAGCCGTAAAACAGGTAAAAACTATGAATTTTTAAAATCGCTTTAGACAGGGTTATGCAAATTTTCGTGCTAAATTGCCAATCTAAGTGCACGATAAGTTTAAAATTTTTAAAATTTTTTTTGTACTATAAATATTTTAGCGTATTGACTTGTTTTGTAGTTCGACATAGAACACTCGCTCATTCTACACTGTTTAAATACGATGTCTTATTAAAATTGCTCTTTCTCCCACTGCAGTCCTCTGCTCTTTATCATAAATAAACAATATTCAGGATTCCCTGACGAGGACGGCGACCCTGGAAAATTTCTTTGTATTCAGCCGGGCGGGCACGGGCAGGAAGTAATATATGTGATCATGGATCGCTGACAATTGATTTCCCTTTTCATTTTATGAATAAGCATAAATCGTCTAGCTTTAAACCTCTTTAGGCTTAGATCCGCTTGGGGCAGCAACCTAGTAATAATAAGCTTAGGTAAGGCAGGTACATGGCATGGATCTTATAAAACTTAATCACTTTTTGCCAAATCTTATTGAAACACGCTTCCTTCTTCATCTGATAAATTTATAGACGCGACTACACCCCCCGTTATTATTAATGGCATCCTTATGGGCTATTTATTTTCAACATACTACTAAATCGCCGATTCGATCGTTTCTCCCACTTTCGTTTAACATTCCTTCAATCCTACACGCGTTTGTTTCAATAAATTATTATGAAATTCCAAACATTAGGAGAACAAATAACTATGTTGGCCAACCTTTGGTGTTAGAGAGTTAGCTTCCTTAGCTGCTTCATCGTATATTCTATGATGAGATGGGCATAAAATTGGAGTTATACTACGAGGATGATTCCGGACACCAAACTTAGGGTCAGATCGGTGACAAAGTGAGCCTGTTCCATCTATATACATTCAACAGCAATATCTGAAACTTCACATCCGTTTTTTTGTGAAAATGTTTCTCTTTTATGAGGCTGGTGGAGGACTGCTAGCAAAGTCTCAACTGTGAATTCAAATACTTTGGTACGAATGCTGAATTCGGAATGGATTATCAATTTTCCGATTCAAATTTTGAATTGACTCGTAATATTTTTGGTTTCGTACAAAGCCTCTGGAGGAAGCGGCCATCTATATCGAAGCGTCATTTGAGATTGCTGTAGTTGAACATGCCTCTGATAGATGAGTTAGATAGAAACAGTGAGTTGGGAGATCATTTTTTGGATGACGTATGTACAAACAAAATATAAATATAGCTATGCTACAAACCCATAAAAAGATTCATACCTCGTAAGAGTCTTATGAGTTTCAAATTATTACGCATTAAACTTAGTTTTATCAAGGCACCATTTTCATAGTGTATACAATTACTTTGAATGTTCTTAGCCAAAGGTGTCAAACTAATACCGAATCTCTCAGATCCATCTGAGCCCCAGACTTCTACATCCTTGTATCCCCTGTAAATATTATGGTTTAATATAAAAATGCTTAATAACAAATCATGGGAATAGCTTTAATATTGTTACAGTCTATAAATAAGTTTTCGATAAAGCTTATCCTATGTAAGTAAGTGTATGCAAACGTGTGGTAGTTTCATCGTCAGATTTATAAGGTTTTTGCGTCTTTCTCGATCAAAATAAAGATGTGAGTTGTTGTATTGACGTTAATGAAAGAGGAAATATATGATCAATTGTTTACTCTCTTTTGCAAGATTTAAATAAACAAACGTTTTTGGGACTAGGGCTAAGCCAGGCGTATGCCAGTGCGGGCAGGGAATAGCCATGTAAAAAATCGATTTTGGATCACATTTTTCCATCGTACCGACCCGGTATGTATCTCGATGTTTACATTCACAATGAGGCTTAGTGCTGGTCGGTAGGTGATAGGTGGGTCCGACTTTTCCAGCGTCAAAATCTGTATTCTTGTATTAAAGAAAGGCATGGATTTCAGAGGGATTGACTGATTTGTAGACTCTGGGGATTTAAATTTGTTGACACTTATTTGTTTACTCGAATCGAAAATAAAAGTTCAGTCCAGTGGAAAATACCAGACACAGACTACGGTTGATCTTTCCATATTGAGCTATTTATTTTAGCTAGGGTCAACAAAAACCACCCCCCTAAGTGACAGACGCGCTGCAAATTATGAACAGTCAGTCGACATGCGGGTGCTTGTCGAGACGGAGTTATGACGGGAATTAGTTTAGTTTTTTTTTTATAACATGGTAGTAGTTGTAGGTGAGAGAAGTGGACTGATTGATGAAAAAAGTAGCATACGCCAATATCAGAAACTCAAAAAGATTGGGTTCAGAGTTGTACTGAGTGAAGGAGGGGGGAGGGGCAAATAACATTCATTCCCCCTGAAAGAAAACTGTTAATGAAGCATGATCAGTTAGTTAGTTTGGATATGAGATATGAGTCTCGCCCGTTTCGTTTCGTTTTTAAGCTGCATCTCAAGGAGTCGTTAGTAATATTTCATGAGTGAGTGATCATTTTGGAAGAAAATAAAGGAAAATAAAACCGCTTGGCCGCCTGCGATGATCTTCTGAATGAGAATTGAAAGATTAACTATCCAAATTTTTGGGAAGAAGCTTAAAAATGCACTAATTTTTTGTGTGAGAGAGATGGTTGATGCGGAGAACTAGAGGATCAGAGAGGGGTGTAAGTGGATAGATAATAGTTATGCTTTGATCATTGGCTTTTCAGACAAATATATATATACTTGACTTTCAGATTTGATCTCCCTCTTGGCTTTCTACTATTTTTTAGGCTCTTCAATTACCGAGTTTCGGTGGAATTTAGTTAAATCCACATTCAAACTTATTGTAGTGGACCAAAGCACTGAGGACTTGGTGTGATCTGTTGGCAGAACATAAGTCACTGTTGGTTGTTACTGCACAGCGACGCATGTTAGTTGGTGTTTTCATAAAATTTGGTAATAAATGCAATTACCATGTGCTTTATTATCACTAGCTTATCACTAGCTTATCATTAGTGTGGTGCTGAATTATTGAGGACAGACAATGGTATCCATCGTATATCAAAAGCATCACCCAAGATATTATTTAAGCACTCTTCATCAAACTAAACTGTTGATTGACTCAGACTAGACTTTGGCACGGCACCTTCAGAATCTGTACCGAATGGAAATGCTAACTTGGTTAGAAATGTGAAATTAGGTGAGGGTAAGCAAACTACAGGCTCAGTTGTGTTATTCAGTGAAATTAACTCATCTAGATTTCATCTAAAAAAGGAAATTCGGACGTATCAGATTCCCCACCCGTTATCAAATAACCGGCCAGCTAACCCAGCATTTGATTTATCAGATGGAAAATTAGATGGGTTACAATTCCGGCCGAAGTCTGAAATCCAGTAGACTGAAGTGGAGAGTTTACAAGCCTCGAGTGCCTATGAATTCTGCTCAAACCAGCAGCAGATACTCTGCGAGGTTTCAAGGAAGACATCCTTTTTGACTGAAGTTTTGTTTTACAAATATCGGATAGTCAAAAGCTGACAACACATACAGTAAGACCTGCAAGCTATAGATAGATCTCCAGGATCGTGGTGATGAAGTCTTATTGTAGTTCTTTGAGACACCGTTAAAGCGATCAAAATTATTCATTGGAAACACGTGTAGGAAGGAGTAAGTAATTTATTTAGTCGTTGAAAATCTCATCTCTTCTCATATTTTGCCATGGTTTTGCTTGGTCTGCCTGCAGTTACTGGTTAATGCTGAACCAAGTTGGGAGTACAAACAAATGCATAAGTCGAATAATTATTTATTCTATACTCTGCCGCCGGCTACGACTAGGCGGATGGCAGGGAATTCGGGCCTGCCTCTCTCTCTCTCTCTCACTAACGCCGGCTGCTGCAGGGGTGGACCGGTCGGTAGGTGCCCGCCCGCTCATGAAATAAATTCCCGTCCCAGTCAGTAAGTGGAAATGGGTTACAGCTTCACCACTGTTGAAGTACCCGTTATTTCAGCGCTAAAGCCAAAACTGGATGGTTTACTAACAAGCTTTTCGCGTGCTGAAAGGGATAAAGCCGCTCCGCTTCGTTTCATAAGTAATAGTTGTTTGATTCTTTTTATGCATGCATGACATACATAAACTTCCTGTGGGCATGCTTAGTAATATACAGATAGACAGTCAGTTATGCTAGGCCCGGCTGTAGAACACGAAAGGTTGTTTATTTGTTTGGTGGATCGTACTTTCATTCAACGCATTGACTGATAGCGTTTTGTTTTAGGGGGCACTGGCTATTTTCGTTTTCTTCCCTCACAGACCGAACGGCTGATAGATAGTCTGACTACTCTACTCACAAATTGTACAGCGCATAGCAACATAAAAGACGGGGATGGAGGCGAAATAACTGAACATGACATGTATATGTTTCCTCTTCGCGATTGCAAAACTCCCGGGCGTTGGGCTATAGAATTAAAATCTGACGGGCTCACTGTCACGGCATTAGTATCTCTCAATATCATTTCAATCGCCTGTAGAAAGTATTTCACTCTTTTTTTAGTATCGTTTTTTGCTTTTACTTAATCTAATGCTGTAAGTATCCTTCCTCGTGAATGATGATGATTCCCTGGTTAGACGCGGTTCGTGATTTGTGTGTGATCAGGGAGGTTTGAAGGCGTTCAACTAGCAGGTCACATGATGATACTTTTTTTCTCCACGCAGATGACAGGTGGATGACTCAGCGAGCTCTGCTGCTTTCGCCCCGCCTTGTCGGGACAAGACGAAGATGAGCATGCCTGTTGGGGCTAAGGCTAGACGGGGCTAGCTGGCTGGGGCTGGTGAGCTGGGGCTGAGCGAGTTTCAATTTCTGACTGGCTGGAAAGGAAAATCACAGCTCATTAGCCCAACCCACTCCCTTACCAAAAATGGTACTTCCTCAATCAATCAATGATGATGATGATGATTCGCCTCACTCCCTTACCTCAATAATGATGACATAAGCAAATCATCCAGTCGTGCCAGTTTCATTTTGTCCCTTCTTCCTCCGTCACCGACTCCTACTCCTCCTTCTACAATTCTTGTGGCATGGAGGGTCATGATGCATGCTTGTATCAGTAAATACGTGATGGATGGCCCTTGTCATAGACGTAAATAATATCATCATCATCATCATCATTATTTCACTCTTGAGCCACAGCAACAGCAGTAGCAGCAGCATTCCATCAAAGTTGTCTTATTTTATTCTTTCCTCATCGCCTCTCATTGGAAACTTTTCTCTGTGAATGTATTCCTTTGGTCACCGGCGCCCAACAAGTTTGTCGAGGCCAGACAACAAAAATTTACTTTCTTATTTTCCTTCCGAAAACACGGGTCTTACGAGGATGAAATAGTTTGGGAGCGTGTCCTTACGAGCAAAGAGAGGATACACTAGAGAAGAAAAGGCTATCGGGACTTTTTGAATATCTCCATTGAGTGGGCGAGCGCGTCTCTGGTATTTGGCATCGACTTCAGTCTATATTTACACGGGGATTCGATTGGCCACACCGGCGTCGAATCCAAATCAAAACCCCATATCAATGCTGTGGACAGAAAAACGAACATCTCAATCCTGACACCCAGCGCTCATCCTCGGGCAGCAGCTCACGGTTGTATTAATTCACGATCTTCTCTCGCTCCCCCCCTGGCTCACATGTCTGCTCGCTTAAGGGATTTCTGCTAGGTTAATCCTAGAACGACAGCAATCCGACGCGGGTCCGGCCACCCGTAGCCCAACCAACCACTTTCAATCTAAACCGCTGCTGCACCAGATCTGCGCAGGAACACCAACAAATGAGCTAACAAAAAGATTAAATTCACTTTCCATTCTCTCGGTCGCTTACAATATTTGATTACCCTGTCGCGAGCGAAGTGCATTTGCAACAACGGCCATCCTCAAACCAAACCCAAAAAAATAAAATCACCCCTTAAACACCTGTCAGTGAAATGGTTGTCAAAACGAGTGTCGCAATGATGCCGTATAATACTCGTCGCAAGCTACTTTCCCTTCCATCGCTTGGAATTCACTTACCAGTCACGCACGCCTCTAGAGTCATCGCGCAAACTTCACCGCCTTCGGCCGCTGTCACCGCAACCAGCATGGAAACTCCTTCGAAAAAAATAAAGCGATCGCATAATCAGTCAATACCTCTAACAGCGCATCAATCTAGACGGGCGCCTACTAAGTATGAAAATACTCCGCCGCCTTCACCTACAGCAGAAACAGGCGAAAGAAGTGACAATTGGTTTAAACCCTCATCTATCGATGTGAAAGGTATTAAAGATGAAATTGTTGAGGCTGTCATTTTACAATTACAAAAGACTGGTAATCGCCCTCATTTGGTGAAAGAGCTTTCTGCTATTTTAAGGTGTAATTTGAAAATTGTGGAACAGTGAGGAATACATTTAACTAGGCCTGGATGTACAGAAAAAGCTAACACAACTAAAAGATCTGCGAATCCATCTGCAATTATATCATCGCGACTCTCCGCCTTTATCAAACGGCCTTGGTCTCCATCATCTCCCTGTCCAATATCTAAAGTATTAGAAACGATACATCCACGAAGAACTCATTACTACCTCACCAATCATCCTAATCGACCTATACTAGACTCTTCAGATCGAGAATCAGCCGCGAGGGCAATCATATCACCCTCAATATCAAGTGCGGCCTCTCGCTTTGATGAAATCGAGTCCGATCGGCGGAGAGAACTTTCCCCCTCGCCTGAAATAGACCTATTTCCGCCTGAGTATGATGAGAATCAAGACTACCAGGCTCGTCCTCCTGTCTCTATATTTCCTTGTCAAATTAAACAAATGCCTCGGACCCCTCGCTCGACATCACCACCGTTAGAGAGGGACGAAAAAGAGTTTACTCAGGCTGCGAGAGGTATGCAAAAACGGAAATTTGCCGACGTGATTTCAAATGGAATACTTTCAGATATTGAGGACTATACTGCTAGGAATCTCGATTGTGACTTATTTTCTGAAAAGCAGTCAATTCATCCTTCTAGCCTCGCCTTTCTTAGTAGTCCTGATCTAAAGTGTGGAAACTTCAGAAGAAATGAAGAGGAATCTAATATCACGTGGTTTCAACCTGATGCTGAATCTCTCTGGGATATGAGGTGTCCTGAACTCGTTGAACTTGAAGAATTAGATGTGATGTTTGATGATCTATAAGATAGATTTTGATGCCATATTTTGTAATCTTTATAATACTTGGTATGTTGATTCAGCTCTCCTCTTTGATGAGATTTTATTCTAACTTGTTTGAAGCATTATACTTCTCCACTTACACTTAAAGAAGATTGGAGGAGAGATTAATGCTATATACGAATTCGATCCGGCCATTAACCCGGTCAAGAATCGATCCAAATCAAAGGCGAAAACATTACTTAATTTTAGAGGAAGCCAAATCTAAAAATGTGTAGCTTTTATTTGTTCAAACATGTATTAATTTTTTTGTACACTTAGATTAACGTGTACTGGGAGTGGGCCTAAACTGGGGCGTTGTGGAATCTCTGAGAGGTTATGTATAGAGCGGAGTAATATTCTAAATATCTGAATCTAGAAAGGGAGGGTTTGTTGCTATTATCTCCCCACACTATTATTTTTTCTTCTTGAAGGAAAAAGCAAGAAGCTACAGAATGAAAAATCTTAGCATCCTTTTCTTTTTACTTTCAAAAAAATATTGAAACCTCTGGTTTCTTATAAGATCAACTTCGTTTTTCAACGTATTTTTTTGTTTTTTCGCATGTACAAGCAAGCAGTCCAAGATTTTTCATACTAGGATTAATGGTCTGTTCAAATACGGTCATAACCTTTTGACCAGGTCAGCTATGTATAGTTCAAATGGTAGTGGCCCAATCCGACTAGGCTGCCAATCATGGGAGCCCTACCAATATTTTTTTTCTGACAGTTTTTTTCAAATTTTCATTTATTTTTTGCACAGTGCAAAAAACTAAAACTACTAGATTAAAAAAAAAACTTGGCCAACAAGAAAATCAGTAAATTAAGCTGTTTATAAGCGGTATATTTATACATTTTTATTATATATATATTTTCTCTCTCCCTTCTCTTTCTCCACCACACCCATCATCATCATCCATCCAATCATCTTTCTATAACCAAAAAAACCCCCCCCCCACAAGGCACTATCCGTGGGGACTTCCCACCCTTTTGACTGTTACTCTGTCACTCAGGGTGGGTGGGGAGGAAAAGTAACTAGTATCATGAGGCCACCCACCCACCCCTATCCATGTCTTACTAGCCCCGAACAGGTAAAGATCAATGCAGCCAATCAATCAATCAGGTAAAGTTCTCGGCTTACCTGATTGGCCTCTTTAATGCAGTGTGTAATCTGATGGATGCATGCATGCATGGACCTGACCTCTATTCCTTTAACCTGTTCAGGCTAGTGTGATACGGATTCGGACAGGGGAGGGAGGGGAGGGGATGGATACTTGATACTTGATACTTACTGTGTGGTTCATAACACTCCTCGCTGGCTGGCTGGCTGCTAGCGAGCGATTGCGAAAGAATGGGAAGTCACATGGGGGTAACTTAACTTAACTTAATTTAAATTTTATTTTTAGTTTTGTTTTTGTAATTTTTTTTTTTTTTTCAATAATAACGAAACAAAACGTTCTTTATTACCTACCACGTAACATAACTTTTTTTTTTTTTTATTTTTTCTCCTCCTTTCCGCCCCCACCTATTGTTTGTTTATTTACTCTTCCTCTCATACAATGAATGGGGGGGGGAAAAATGGGTGGTGTGGTGTGGTGGAGAAGGGCTGTTTTTTTTTTCAACCCCCCCCCCCAAAAATTTATCACCAAAATAATTAATTAATTTTAAATCGAATATTAAAAATGGGATTTTGAGCCAATTAGATTGAATACACTGGAATATCTACATTTTAATATTTTTTTTTTTTAAAAAAATAAAAAGTTATTAATTAATCAGATTTGAGAGTAGGTAGTATATATTCTATGCACACTCACTCCACTTCCCTCTACCCTGAAAAGCCTATATATTCCTTTTCTCTGAAACAAAACAAAATGTTCAAAGTTTATTTGGAAGTTTATTTTATTGTTTCTATAATATAAATAGTGGGCCCCCTCCCCCCGGTAAAACTTTAATTGTAACGTTCTAAGGGAGCCAGGCCACTTTTGCCAAGAGCCCATGAATCAAAACAGTGTTTTTTCTTCCTTAATACTTCCCATGAATAATAATAAAATAGATATCTGATGAGATTGCGAACAAAGCTATCAGAAAAGAAGACTTGAATCGAGAGATCCAAAGTGCTGCGCCGCCAACATAATGTGTCGTGAATAACACTCAACACGAGGCGCTGAAATACAAGTGCATACCCAACAAGATAGAATTCAATTCTTACAGGAGATCACTTTCGAGTAAGCACTTGACTCAGTATTAAATACTGATTAATTTTTACTGAGACAGTCTTTTTTGTAACGGCCTTTCATATAAGCAAGATCAGCAGTAACAAGAGTGCTGAATGCCATAGGCGAAACATGATTATGCGTGGGTCGGTCTAACTCCGATTTATCGCTCTGCCAGTAGAAGATTGGCAAAGAGTAATCACTTCGGCCCCAAGGTTATGGCGGAAAAATCTAAGTGAATCTTGAAGGTACGTGCTGGGGAAAAGTCGCCCTATCTTCTATTGGAGTTCATGTTTTTATCATAATGGGCATGCAATCGTTTCATTGTTACATTCCAGCGCATCGTCATGCAAGTGTCACACATGTAGGCGGCGCAGCACTTCGAGTCAAGAGTTCTTGGGTCTTTATTTTTTGATAGCTTGAATCACAAGTTGTATCTTAACCTCCATATTTATTTTTTATTCATCAATTTGTACTAGAAACTGTTCTCAGAGAAAAAAAAACTGTGATATTCATGAATTTCATTTGGATGTTTACTTCTTCGTAGCCGTCCGTATAAATGATGTGTTGGCTCCAAAGCAACTTCAGGTTCGCAAGGCGACACCTTGAGCAGGTTCGTAGGTAGAAGCGTCATTCCACCCTCTCTATTCTTTTAGGAGGACTTTAGTGTTCTCTAAAATTAAGGCATCATCTCTTTTGCTTAAGATCACAAAAAATGTCAGTAAGAATTCGTGAAATCCCGCTTAATTACAACTTGCCCTTCATCGTAAATCGCAAGCTCCTTAGTGTTTGAAGTAATGCTAACGCTTGCAAACCTTTTCAACTGTAAATATGTTTGCGATCTCCAAGGTAAATCATCCAATTACTACATACTTACGAACCCACAAAAAAAATTATCAACCGTTTTATGATAGTCTTATGTGGTTACGCTGAGAGCAAGCACACTTATTCTGGTGCTCTAAATAGTCTTAAAAAAGCCAAACAAAACGGTTGAAATTGTTAGGCTTAGCGAAAGAATTTTAATCACCAACTTTCCCCTTGACGATAGCGTCTTTAAGTGTTTATCACTAGATAGTGTCCCTCTAGCACGTTCCAAAACTTTAGCCCGTAGAGATAGATTCTCATCACGACAATTCTTTGTTGACACCGTCTAATTCTCCGCGTATATTATGTCTCTACCTCAGACATGCACACTGAAAATCCTTAGATTCGTATTCAATACTCGCTTATTCATCATACTCTTTTCGTTGCATTTTTTTAATTGATAATTATACTACAGTTGTTGTAGTAGTGATGAACCCAGTAGGCAGGCAGCCGCTGTCCGAAGAGGCTCGGCTAATGATGCCTGGTATCTGGTAGCAAGCATAGACAAAAGATATTCATAGCCGTCACATCTTTTAACCCGCTCGAGAGTGCGACATATAAACTTTAATCCATGCGACCCGACATCTTGTTTAACGCAAATTTCTTAACTTTACTCCCTGCTTCAATGATAAACGTATACGCGACAATAACGTGATGTATATGTGTCAAAACATCAATATTCGGAGACGGAGGATTTCTGAGAATGACACAACGCCCAAGTAATAGATGTGGTATATGATAAAGAATACAGCAAATCTATAGTAACATGGTTGCGCAGAGACTTGGATATCGATTTAGATATCAATCCGCCTTCTAGACAGCATCGTAATATCTATCAATCACTAAACGGTGGAGATGCGTCAAGATGTATAGTATCGGTGCTCAGGCAAACCACATGTTAAAAGCTGATATATTAGCTCATCTGAAACAAAAGTCGTAATAGCAAAGTATATAACTGTATGTAGAAAATTGGTATGATGAATATTGGAGAGGAAGTAAAGCGATCACGATGTGGAGGAGGGGTTTACATACAGATCGATATGTAGTGTATCACGCTAGGTAACACTACATCTTAGGACGTGAGGCTCTACTATCTCGAGCCATTAAACAGGCTAAGGAATGCAATTTTTACCCTGCTATTCTGCTCAAAGATAAGGGAAATTATAGATGTCGTGAATTTTTTTTAATGTAGTATTGACAGAGTATCCCTACTTAACGCTAAGCTTCATCTGGTCTCGCTACAGGATACCTAGATCCATACAAGAATTGCCTAAAAATTATTCGCATCATGAGAGGATTCGATTTTCATCTTCACCAGCATAAGTTTCTACAATGATATCTATTATGGGCTTTGTTGGTAAGACCTTAGGTAGTTATAGATTTTTGGTATATATTCGACTTATATTACTTTCTTGTTCTATCTTCTATTCTACTTAGTCTCCGGGCTTTAAAGCCTTAGAGATACAAATTCAGTGACGTAGTAATATCACATGACTACTTATATTCATATTGCATTTACCGACACTGGCAACAAACAAAAAGGAGTGACTTGTAGATCATATATTGTTCATATAAGTTAGAGTTCTGTTTCTTCCTCTCTTTCTACCCATCCATCGATATTAAACTGTAGTTTATTTGTCTCTAAGATCTTCTCAAGTGCGTTGCAGGGATTTGATTTTGTCATTGAGTCCGCAGGATTTTGATTACCTGGTATCCAAACGATCTCGGCGATTTCTCGTCTTTCGTATGACTGACGGAGACACATAATGT
>PEDP01001073.1:0-14255 GCA_002918395.1 Erysiphe pulchra | reverse complement strand
ATGATGACTCTTATCGATGTGCGGGAGTTGCTGTCTTGAAGTAAATTTGTTTATTTTAAGACAAAGACAAGAGCACTATAATCAATGTCGTTTATTATTTTATTTTGATGGAAGCTTATCACACAGTGGAAACGACAAAGGGGTCATAACCTGTTGTAATGAAAGCATTAAGGTTTTTATATTGAGTACTAGCTAACTATATATATTTTATTATATCACATGATCATTAGTAATCAAAAGTATTAATATCCATCACAAATGTAATAATAATTCCTCACGTTGATCTGTTGTTCTGCGCTCAGATTTTTATTGGCTTAAGTTTAACGTTACGTAAGCGTAAACTGGAGCCAGGGTTATCCGCTATGGTAAGCATTATTTGGACAAACATCTGGTGATGAATTGGTGACTAGAGTCATGTCTTTACTTTTTAGACGAGCATATTCATCTCGAGCTGCTACCCAGTCGTTAAGAAAAAATGCAAGTAAAGTAGTATGTATTGGAAGAAACTATGCGTGAGTACATGTATCGTAATTAACATAAGGAGAAAGCTCTGACGAAGTTTAGTGACCACATTGCCGAGTTAAACAGTGCGAAACCTAAGCAGCCATTCTTTTTTTTAAAACCACCATCCTCTATTTTATTACCTGGAGAAGGGCCAGTTATTCGTCCGAGGGGAGTTAACTTGCATTATGAAGTAGAACTAGCATTGATTATTGGGAAGAAGGTGAAAGACCTAGAGGAAGTGAACATTCAAGGTGCATTCGATGCTATACAAAGTATGTGCTCCTTTTTAATGACCTTCATTTCATCTGAATTTAATAAACTAATTTAATGTTTGAACGTGGAAGGCTATGCACTATGCATCGATATGACTGCTCGAAATATACAGGATGAAGCCAAAAGGAAAGGTTTACCGTGGAGTATTGCGAAAGGATTTGATACCTTCCTGCCTATGTCCAACGTTATTCCTAAATCTGCAATACCTGATCCTCACAACGTAGAGCTATATCTCCGAATCAACGATGAGCCTAAGCCTAGACAACTAGACAGTACTAATCTTTTTCTATTTAAGATACCTCAGATTTTATCCAGCATTTCTAAAGTTTTTACCCTCGAAGTAGGTGATATAGTGATTACTGGAACACCTAAAGGAGTAGGCTCCGTTTTACCTGGTGATGTCATTTCTGCTGGCATAAAGTTTCATGGAAATGAGCTAGAAGATGCGAGGCTTAATGTCGAGATTGTGGAATCGTCTGGTATCTACCATTATACGGAATCATAGATTCTTGTCGATAGACATTGTATATAATAAAATCGGTATAAATTTTGATTTTCTCAATTAGTTACCAGCTAAGTAAGATTTGGATCTTGTATGCCTTCTGGCACCATAGAGACTATAATATTACATTTTGTACAACTTCTCACTCGTTCACTCTCCTTAAAATCGTTCACGGCTTTCTTAATTTGGGTTCCAAGATCAGTGCAGTGAAAACTTGCCTCATGAACGATATCTTTACAGTTTGCGCAGTACCATCTCAGCCGATCTATACTCTCTTCTGGCCTCTTTTGCTCAAGTACGATGCCGATTGTATTGGCAAAGCGGATTGGATTGTGTGGTACGTTTGCAGGAAGTAGAAACATACAACCTTCACGAATGATGATATCTTTAAATATACCGTTATCAACAACCTTTAAGAGCATAGCACCTCGCCACTGATAGAACCATTCAGGTGTCTCATTTATATGATAGTCAGTCCGCGCATTTGGCCCCGAAACGATCTATTAGTTTTTATTGAGTCTTCGATAAATTTAAATGCTGCTTCTCATACCATAACGGTAACATCTCCATCGTAAATACAATGGTTATTAATCGGTGGCTTAAGTAAATGTGAGTTCTTTTCCAGCCTGAGACTTGTTAGCCTTAACTTTTTGACCTCGTGATTTAGATTTCCTCATACCATTCATTTATGTTGATAGGATTTGCGATCATAGTCATTCAAGTATGATATCAAAAAAATTCCGTAGAAGCTATGTAATGTCTTATGCAATCAATTGAGGGGTTGAACTAGTCGCTTGCTTATCGATAAGATAACAAGCATGCTGAACTAATCATCCCTCCCACTTCACACTTATGAGAGTGTTTTTGATAATTAAGCTTTTTTAAAAGAAGTTCATCATTAAAATTGTTTACAGTATAAAATAAGAAACCCGAAAACCCGATTTCAGCAGTCTTTCTATCTCAAAAGATAGCAAAACTACTTCTTTATATCACTTGATCAAAAGTTCTTAACCGGAAAGTGAAATTCTGCATTATTGTAAAATGAAAGGTCCATGAGGTTTTGGGAAGCAAGTGATGTGACTTATATGGTATTTCTTGTCTAATAGCTACTAATACATAAGACTTCATCGTTTAGTATACACTCTCATAGAGCTGAAGCTGAATATATAGCTAGGCTAGTTCTTGAACAGTGCCAATCAACTCAGATCAAGGCCGCTCTGATGAGGACAAAAGGATGTATTTTCGACGTCTAAAATTATATTAGACAGCAAGTGGATCCCTCGCTTAAATGACTCGATTCTTAATAAGGGTTTGCTCCAGAAGCAGTTAATCTCGATAGCTCTATGGTTCCTGGTTGGACAATTGGTTTTTGAGATCCAATCGCTATTGTAGAAACGCCTGAGAATCTTTTAGAATATCGTAGAATATCCTATTATAAGGATTTAAAAGAATGGTACATGTTGGCAAGGATCGAAAGAATTAATATAACTAATCTCTGATCCCCCCCTGATAAACGCAAATGATCCGGACCAGCATTCTTTTCGATACGGGTTGTTCTATTTTAGTTTAGCGTCGAATTTAAGAATCTTAAGCGAAGTTAGAGGCCTGCGCCACAGCTCATTCTCACAGTCTTCATAGACCAGCTTCTGATCATGTCGCCGGGTCAACAAAATTAATGACGTTTTACAAGTAAGCATTAGAGAAGTAATAAATAACTAATAACTCTCTATTCTCCAGTACCAAGTTTGTGGAATACAACTACAGAGGCGAAAAAAAGATAATTATACATTTAGTTTATTTCTAAGCCATGTCTTCCTCTATCAATTTTTGGCTGCTCGAATCTAATTCCAACTTAAATGATGACCGAACTGAATATGAAAATACATCAATCACAAGTGCATCGTACGAATGACATCCTCAACGGGGATTTAGGTTATTTCTGACTATAGTAATGACAGTAGCAGTGATAGCAATAGCAAGCTCTTAGCTGCCGCAGTTAACCAGTTAGAACATAACAACTCCTAAGACGGTCATAAAAAACTCTGATCCTACTGGGCAACTTCTTCCTCTATCCTTGGTGTGCTTTATGAATTACGAATCACTGCAAGTTGCCATTCGAGTCTGGACAAAAGAATAAGGTTATGACTTAGTTATCAAACAAAGTACGAAAAAAATCTCGAAAATAGTCTGACATTACCTTGAATGTGGGCGGACTGGAAAGACCCAGAACAAGCGTTAACTTACAGAAAAAACTAAATTAAAAAAAGCTTTATCCTATAAAATAAACTATCCATTGGGGATCTGGGTTATCGCTGGTGATAGATTAAATCCCGAAGGATCATGGCCAACAATATACAAGAATTCAAATCAAGGAATTGAACATAACCATGGGCCAGAATTCGGAATTTTATATCATCGCAGATATGATCGCAATGATGAGTTTTTTTCTAATATTCGATGCCATTTGAAGGCTGGTCCAGCTTCAGCTCAATCTCTAGCCATTCTACAGCTCAAGTCACCAGAACTCATTCAATCAAGGAACGACATAATATGACTAAAGGCCTTTAGTTAAGAACTTATTAGCATTTAATAAGAGAGTAGGAATTTAAAGTCAGAAATATGCACGAGCCACAATAGCCAGTCAATTAAAGTAGAGGTAATAGACCATCAGCCAAGATACACAGTCTAAGAAAAAATTGAAATAAGTTGTTGATATTCAAGTTCCTACATTGTATAAATTCCATAATTTGGAAGACGAACTTATCTCATGACTTGCTCTAATATAATCCTCTACCACAATTGTCTTAAATAGACCATGCCTTGCCAGAGCCGCAAAAATAAGCCTCAGGAGTCACATATTGAAAGTGTTAATCATTTGATTAAAATTTATTTTGAGCCGATTACTACCCTGTAATCAATCTGAATTACCTCTCACTCTAAATAAAATGAATTTTATTCATTACCAGTATTAGGTATACGACTTTGGCTAGTAGGTGTAGCGTCAAGCTCCTTCATAAATTCAGACTGAATATGGTTCCGGCGATTTTCCCACCACTTCTTCTCACTATCGACGTGAGATTGAATTTCTTCCAAGGAATTTCTAATAGTAGTGTTTGCTGCAATTTCATTTGCCGTTTGAAAAATTGTTTGCCCCCAATTGAGTTGTAGAGCATTTGCCTGATGACTTATTATTACTGTACTTCTATGGGATGTTTTTTTAACAGACCTCTGTAACAACATCTTCTAATTCTTTCTCCATTTCTTTTTCAGCCCGTAAAAATATCTGCCAGAGATCATCTCCAATGCTTCCACGCTGTAATGAAGTAACACATGCTTGCTTAGTATTTCGAATCTGGATTATTCGAAATATATCTTCGACAGCTCGTCTCAAGAGCGCAGCACGTTTGAGACTGTCTGGGACTGGCACATAATCTTTGTCTCCTTCTTCTGGCTCGAGATGTAATAACGAGAGATAAATGTCTCTTTGGATGTGAGGTGGAAACCAAGGCGTAAGAGATGCGGCAGCAGCTATATCGAAGTCAATGTGAGAAACTCAATTAAACATGGACTTGCTAACCAGCTTTCCGCTTACGATACAAAGAAGAAAATGTCATTAAAGAGCCTACAAGAACTGCGATATAGGCAAATGGAACTGATAGCCCTTTCCAATCCAAACTGAACATAGTGAAGTCGTTTCTGAAGGGTGAGATTACCCCTGTGGGCTCTAGCGATTCACTTTTGGTTGATCCAATGTAGATGTGTCCATTAATACAGCACACATTTCGGCCGTACGTGGATAAAGTTTAATCCGTAAGACGTCATGATGTGACGAAACGCAGCCTAATTACATTTTTCATCAACTAGTAATGATTTGAATCCCGCACACCACAATCCATAGTCACCTCCAAAATACAGAATAAAATCGATAAAAATGCTTCTCAGATTTAGGGGACCTGATGGAATGGTACGAATAACAGTTGATCGCGATGATACATTTAGAGAAATTGAGCATAAGGTTTGTACCAGTCCCCTGTTATAAATTTCTAACACCATCTTAGCTTTCGAAAGTACTGCCCGACGGTATCGACTATGAAACTATGATTCTATCAAACAAGCCAGCAGGTGGCGATAACAAACTTTTAAAAGAGATATCAAGATATAAGATCTCACAGATTGGCCTCGGGTAATCTCACACTTGGCTTCCGGATATTGGTGACTAATGTCTGTTGTAGACATGGTGATATGGTATTCTTGAATTACAAAAAAATCGAGCCTGTACTCACGGAAGAGTCCAGTTATATATCTACAACCCGAGCCTCGAATCATCTATCATCAACAAATAAGGAAAATGGAAAATTACTCTCGAAAAATAATGGCCAACACGCATCTAACTTTGAATTATATCAGAATAATAAGAAAACTGAAATTAATTCTGTTCGTCAGTCTGAACTCGATGATACTTTAGATAAACAAGATGGCAAAATATTTCGAAAGCGAGATCAGAAGATGTGCAGACATGGAGACAAAGGGATGTGTGATTATTGTATGCCTTTAGAACCATTTGACACAGGATATATGCATGATAATAATATCAAAAATCTATCCTTCCATTCATTTCTACGAAAGATAAATTCTGCGACTAATAAAACAGGTCAAGGAAGCTCATTTATGCCTCCACTTTCAGAGCCTTACTATAGGGTCAAAAGTGGATGTCCCTCTGGGCATCTGCAATGGCCGGGAGGTATTTGTACTAAATGTCAGCCAAGTGCTATCACCTTACAACCACAACCATTTCGAATGGTAGA
Organism: Erysiphe pulchra; assembly: GCA_002918395.1. Lineage (NCBI taxonomy): Eukaryota > Fungi > Ascomycota > Leotiomycetes > Helotiales > Erysiphaceae > Erysiphe > Erysiphe pulchra. The sequence continues at coordinate 8,171 of PEDP01001073.1, read as the reverse complement.
TCACGTCGAATTTTCAAAACCTAGTCTTGTCGAGAATTTTTTGAATTTTTGGCGAATGAGTGGTTGTCAACGCTTTGGATACCTCTATGGACGATATTCCGAGTATCCTGAGGTTCCCTTGGGCATAAAAGCTGTAGTCGAAGCGATTTATGAACCACCTCAGTCTGGTGAGATTGATGGTATTACATTAAACAAATGGGAAAATGAAGAAGGCACTGATGAAGTTGCAAAACTTTGTGGCCTAGAAAAGGTTGGTGTCATTTGGACCGATTTACTTGATTCTGGCAAGGGCGATGGAACGGTGATCTGCAAACGACATATTGATTCATACTATCTTTCATCACTTGAAATAGTATTTGCAGCACGATTGCAAGCAAAGTATCCGAAATCAACCAAGTGGAGTGATTCTGGTAAATTTGGCTCTAACTTTGTGACATGTGTGTTGTCGGGAGACGTGTCTGGTCAGATCGCGATCTCTGCCTACCAAGTCTCAAATTCAGCAATTGAGATGGTTAAGGCAAACATAGTGGAGCCTTCTGCTGATCCTGGGATAATGTTGGTTCGTAGTGAACAAAGCGACGACTCAGAAAATTCCATCTCCTACATTCCAGAGGTATTCTATAGACGGATTAATGAATATGGTTGCAGTGTCCAAGAAAATGCAAAACCCTCATTTCCTGTCGAATACCTCCTAGTTACTCTAACCCATGGCTTTCCTAGCAATCCTAAACCCCTCTTTATAGCAGCTGACCCCGGTTTCCCAATTGAAAATAGATCGAATATCGGTGTCGATCAAGATCTCAAAGCTATATCGAAGCATCTTGGATTCGGAAAAAAGATGATGAGCAGAGACTCAACTCTAGATATTTCGGCTGTATCTGATTTTCATCTACTTTGTTACCTTCACGGATTTGGCTGGCTAGATAAGGTATGTTTGTTGCATATAGTTCACTCTCTGCATTAAACTAAATTTCAACCTAGAATGAAGAAGCCTTATTGTGTCTTGTAGCGACTCAACATGATGAAATCGAGGGAAAAAGATTAAGTTTTACGTCAGGATGGAATACATTAGTTGCTGTATTACAATCGACTGGTGAGCGACCCCCTAAACGGCTATCACCATTAGATTGTGATGGCTCAAACAGCGAACGGCTTGCTAAGAGAATCGGCGTTGTAAGATTAGAATAGGGATTACTATTTCATCATAGTCATAATACTCGAGCATACACGTATCGAGATGATAAAATTAAGAATTGAAAAATAGTTCATAATTCTCAATGGTTGAGATAGGTAAACTCGCTTTTATTGACAAAGTACAACTCAGACGATATTCTGGTTAACCCCCCACACTAAAGGGGAAAAATAAGAGAAATAATAAAATGGTCAAAACCACTGATGGATATACAGACACATCAACTGCACGATCGAATTATTCTCATGAAGTTCAAGATTTTTCGACCTAACGAATTTATTTTTTTCTGTTTTTATTTTTCTCGCAAAATTTTCATTCACATTCACATTGGTTTTGGATTTTGGATTTTGTACTTCTGCATAGTCCCAAATAAGAGATAGAAGGGTAGGATTCATAGTAGTTTCCGTTTGGAGCATCTTTCAATTTTTTCATTGGAGTATTCTAAAAAAAGAAATGGAGAGAATGGAGAGAGATCTATATTCTCTCTGCTTACATTCCACTACTTCTAAACTGTATAATTCAACTTTAAACCGAATTTTCTGTCAATTAGTTAAAAAATTTTGAACTTCCTCTGCGGGTAAAAAGGAGGGAGGAAAAAGGGGTACAAAAATCTTAGATGATATGTAAATTCTAGTTTAATTGTAGGTTAATTTGCATTAAAAGAGATGATGGGGTATGTGTGAACAAAAATCAAAACTCTCTAAAACAACAAAAAGGAGGAATAGTCTTTTTCCTATAGTTAAATGTAGTAGCTGATAATAATCTTAGCGATTCATCCAATATTTGACCACTACTAAATACCCCAAAATAGTTGAAGTTAAGACAGAAAAAAGAAAACAAAGTTTCGCCCACACACTTTAATCAATTTATATAAATTCACAATGGTTTACCACCTATAAACTCAGACCATCTACGTACTTCTGACGGTATTTGACTTTTTCCCTTCAGAGGTATTTTCTTGCTCATACAATGAGCAAAAAGCTCAGCCGACTATTTTATAGAACAAGAAAAAGGTAGAATTAGTAATGTGGCCGTCCAAGTATTTAAAGATCAGGACAGAAAAGGGGGAAAAGCTGGGTAAAAATGAGATAATTTTAGACTTACCTTTGGTTCCATGAATAACGGTATTCCAAAATCAACAGCATTTCTACGCATTACGTAGTTTACATCAAGAATAGTCTTTGCTCTAGTTTGTGCTAAGTTAAATACTCCACATATTTCCCTTTCTTCAAAAATTTGCCGAATTCCTCTTTTATCATCGATTGGAATATCTAAGAGTTTAATTTGAACTTTACTTGTGATATTCGATTCCAGGAAACTCTTAACTTCTTGCTCTGCAACATAAAATTTATATCCTAATGGTGCAAGATAATCGACTATCTTAGGGAGAGTTGGTTTAGAAATATCGCCGCCGAAAAGGAGGCCTTGGCCTATTTTGGGAACAAGAAAGTTCGTAGTTGACTGAAGAGAAGTCCAATAGGCTTCGAATAAGTCTTTTCCAAAAGAAGCAACTTCACCCGTTGAAGCCATTTCTACACCTAAGAATGGATCTGCACCTGCAAGACGAGTCCAAGAAAATTGCGGCACTTTTGTTGCAACATATTTGCGTTTAATTGCCATTGGATTTACGGGATTTGGAACATCTTGTCCAACAAGAGCTTTAGTAGCAATATCTATAAAATTAATACCGAGAGCTTTACTAACAAATGGAAACGAGCGGGAAGCTCGTAAGTTACACTCAATTACTTTTAGTGAATCGGAACCTCCATTGTGATTCTTAGCCTTTATAATCTGCATATTAAATGGTCCAGTGATTTTAAAGGCCTTGGCAACTTTGGAAGCAATTTCTTTGAGATCTCTCATTGTATTTTCATTCAAATTTACAGGAGGAATAACCAAGGTTGCATCGCCAGAATGTATTCCAGCTTGTTCAACATGCTCACTAACAGCATGAATGATAAGTTTACCATTAAAGGCTACAGCATCAACATCAATTTCTTCAGCATCCTCGAGAAATTGAGTAACAACAACAGGATAATCCGGTGAAACTTTACTTGCTGCTTCAAGTTTGGCTTTGAGTTCTTCTCTGCCATGGATAACAGTCATAGCAGCTCCAGATAACACATAACTTGGTCGAACAAGAACAGGGTAGCCAACCTCATTGGCAAAATCTTCAGCATCTGCAACTGAGGTAAGATTTTTCCATGCTGGTTGATCAACTCCGATGCTATCAAGAATTTGTGAGAACTTTTGTCGATTTTCTGCCCTATCTATATCCTCTGGATTGGTCCCAAGAATTTTAACTTCACCAGATTTTTGGAGACGCAAAGCGATATTTTGGGGAAGCTGACCACCAACTGAAACAATAGCAGCAGACGCCTGTTCAAGTTCATAAATATCTCGAACACGTTCGTAGCTTAATTCTTCGAAATAAAGTTTATCTGCAGTATCAAAATCGGTTGAATACGTTTCAGGATTGTAATTAATCATAACAGTCTTCTTGCCCATCTCTTTTAAGGCCATAGTTGCATTAACAGCACACCAATCAAATTCAACAGAACTACCAATCCGATAAACTCCACTGCCAAGAACAACGATACCGTGATCATTGAAAGAGACGTCGTGAGTACTACCATTGTATGTAGTGTATAAATAATTTGTAGAGGCAGGAAACTCTGCGGCTAGAGTATCAATCTTTTTGACAAATGGTGTGATTCCAAGACTCTTCCTTCGATCTCGAACTTGATCCTCTGTGCTACCAACTGCTTTAGCAATTTGTCGATCAGAAAATCCCATCTTTTTGGCCTTGGACATCAAGCCCTCTTTTATCTGCAATAAATTGCCCACTCTTTGTAGTTCATGCGTGCAATTTACAATGTTCTCGAGTTTATATAAAAACCACTTATCAATTTTGCTTAGTTCATGTATCCGATCAACCGAGTAACCCTCATATAGCATTGCTTGACCAACAGCTAACCATCGACGATCCGAGGGATTTTTGAGTTCAAAATCTAAGTTTTCGAATTTTTCACCTTGAAATCCGTCATAACAAGGATCAACTTGTCTGATGGCTTTTTGAATCGACTCTTCAAACGTTCGACCAATTGCCATGACTTCTCCAACAGATTTCATAGCACTCCCAATATCATTTTTGACATGCTGAAATTTGTTTAAATCCCATCGAGGAATTTTAGTCACAACATAATCCAAAGAAGGTTCAAAGTTTGCAGTTGTCGTCTTAGTTACAGCATTTGGTAATTCTGGAAGTGTATGTCCTAGGCCAATTTTAGCCGCAGTGTAAGCTAAAGGATATCCAGTAGCTTTTGAAGCTAGTGCAGATGATCGAGAGAGACGGGCATTAACTTCGATGACACGATAATCGAGTCCATCAGGTTGAAGCGCATACTGAACATTACATTCGCCAACAACTCCCAGATGTCGGACTATCTTGATGGCAGCAGTTCGAAGCATATGATACTCCTCATCACTCAGAGTCTGACTTGGAGCAACCACAATAGAATCACCAGTATGAATACCAAGGGGATCAAAATTCTCCATGTTACATACAGTAATACAGTTGTTACTAGCATCTCGAACAACCTCATACTCAATTTCCTTCCAACCTTTAAGTGATTTCTCAATTAGAATTTGAGGTGATAATGTGAGGGATCTAGCTGACATATTTCGTAGCTCATCTTCGTCGTGTGCAAAGCCTGATCCTAAACCTCCTAATGCGTATGCAGCCCTAACTATAATTGGATACCCGATTTCTTTTGCCGCTCTCAAAGCTTCATCTACTGAATCGACGGCTATAGATTTTGCGATAGGGATATTGATTTCCTCGAGTGCTTTTGCGAAAAGATCTCGATCCTCGCTGGTCTCTAGTGTTTTAATACTGGTACCCAGGACTTTAACTCCATAGCGCTCAAATATTCCCATACGTTCCATCTGAACACCTAGGTTAAGGGCAGTCTGGCCCCCAAAGGTAAGAAAAATACCATCGGGCCTTTCACGTTCAATTACATATGTGACATATTCGGGAGTAACGGGTAGGTAATAGACTTCATCGGAGAGGACATGGGCGGTCTGTATAGTTGCTATGTTCGGATTGATTAACACAGAGGCGACTCCGGCTTCTTTTAACGCCTTGAGAGCTTGGGAACCTAGGGTGGGAGAATGTTAGAAGAATTCCGGCTCGACAAAGATCGATATCAAACTTTTCGGGTGATTCCCCTTATTATGACTTGCTTATCTCTTCTCTTTGCTATCCATTTGAGTTTTATTCTCGGCAAAATGCTCTTCACAAACCTGAATAGTCAAATTCTCCTGCTTGGCCAATGCTGAGTCCCCCGCTTCCAATTACTAGAACTTTTTTTACGTCAACTGGTCTTTTTGCAGCTGTATTAAATCCATTATCTTCCAAAATTTTAAATGTGGAGGGGTCGCTGGGATTATATGAATGTTTTTGAGACCCAGAAAATAGACGAATAGATTGGTAGCTATTACTGGCGATTGATCTGAGTTTTAAGTGCAAAGTTTTGCAGCCTAGTGATCTATTTACCGGCCAGCAAGTGACCGTATTTATTGAGCGTAACAATGGCCGGTGTGTGCGCCTTGCAAGAAAGCTGGAGAGGGCGACAGCTCCCATGGGTAGTGGTTAATATTAAGGTAAAAAATTTTCTAGGGTGGTCTACCAGAAGTGATCAATAATGTGTCGTTTTCCGTTTTTCTGGCGTCACTCTTATCTTGAACGAATTAAAGGTAGGATTAAATATGTCTATTGGATTCTATATATAGTACCCAGGAGATAGGAACAGAAAACCAAGAAATTGAGGCCGGTGAGAAATTTCAAAGTATCTTTTCGACAGCAGTATAGTAGTATCTTTATTTTCTTTGGTCTCCTCTCCTATCTAAGAAATTTTATCATTCTGCAACATGGGTATAATGAGCATCAAATTTTGCTGATAAAAAGATTGAAGTGTTATGATTGGATTATAGAATTACTGGGGCCCCCATGTAAATTTAAACGATAAGACACAATACATACCCTGCCATTCAGCCACAAGCTTGTGGCTAACACTACTTTATCACGAAGTTCGCGAACCGAAACACCGTTTACAACATAGGCCATAGGTTGTTGTGAGAGACCTACAGCTTTAAATTAGCGACTCCATAGTCCCATGTACGAAGCACTTGATCTACAGAATTTTTCAGTTGAGAACTACTGCTTAATGCACCATTACAAAACCGATATCCAAGTCCACCGATGACGGGTTCTACTACCATTCCACTCAGTGTGGCTGTGTGGCTCTTTCATTAGCTGCCGCAATAGCGTTTGGAGAGAGTTCGCAAAGAGTACCATACCATCGGGCTTTGAAGATTCTTATCAGCTGAACATAGTTCTAGCACCTCAATTAGACAACGCGTACGGAAATGTTATTTGTATCTTATTGAAGGACATGATGTAGCTAGCTACACGTCAAAATAGCAAAAGACAATAGATTGTGAATTATTATAAAGAAACATCAGACGTGCTATAAGAAATTTAGAAATAACAATGGTTAATAAAATTATATACAGCATACAAGTGAACAAATTGATACGTGATCGAGGTCATAGCCATAGGTTTGTGAGAGTTTGTAATTTGTGCTGTTAGGTACCCATACATTGCGCTAAGTCTTATCTAGACTTGCTCCAGCATATCCTATGGCCACGGCGGATAGTTTGCAGTGGGGCGCATATTCGCTCCAGGGGTATGACCCATACTAGTGCCTTACACGACAGGGGATAAAAGTCTTGTCCTGGATTTCAAGGCCTCGACTGATGGTTTGATTTCTAGTCACTGTTAATTTTATGCAAATCTATCACTTTTTCTTAAAAACTCTATGCCACCATCCACCACCTCAATATCCGTCGACCGCTGAAAGATCTTACGGCTCTTAGCTCTTTCCATTTTATTCGTGACTGAAAATAAGGATTAAGTTTCTCAATAACAAAGTTATTTATGCAGCAGCCACACGGCTTTACTCGTTACTAATGTTGTTTTACAGATGAGTCCACCCCCACCTTCAACATCTCGATTCAAACAATTATCCAGAGATCAGAAAATTTAAGTAAGTCGAAGAATTAAATATTAACGAATGAAAATTAGAGAATTTTTCAGATTCATGGGCTCTATAAAGGTGGCAAAAACCAGACGCAAATTGCCGCGCAATCTGGCATTTCTCGGTGACAAGTTAGTTATTCACTACGCCGCGGAACTATCTCCCACAAAACGAGGAAAGATCCATTCTCGACCCTTAGAGTAGATTATGTTAATCAGATTTTATCTTATGTTGAGTCTTCACCTTAAAAACGCCGCAAAACATTTCTAGAATTCGCCTCTGGCCCCTTTAGATATCTTGGTGTCAGCGAGCGGATAATACAAAAAGAATTTGGAAAAAGAGGATATTGACGACATCCAGCTCATTCAAAGCTTACGGCATCTCAAAAAACTATGACGACACGCAGAGAATGGACCAAAGCTCATCTTATTTGGACATTTGAAGACTGGATGGCGATTTTTTGGACAGACAAAAGTTGGGCAATGGGTGGAAAACATTCTAGAGACTGGGTAACAAGAAATTTTCGTATACTCTTCCAAAAAGAAAGAAATTTGATGTACTAAAAATGTGAGCTTGACTTCCCAAGATGTGACGGTCTAGATATAGTCACGATGGAACGAACTCAACGGATTTCTAAAAACATAAGATTCAAAGGTAAGGAAAGAAAACACTAAGCTAGCGAATGTAATGTTTTAATATACACAGACAAAATTTCCTTTTTAGGCTAGTCCTAGCAAATTTTGTTTCCACAGCAACCCTTAACTAGCTCCACTTTCCAGTCTCGCGGATCTTCTGGGACGGTGCGTCACAATATCCCCCTCACTAAAAAAGGCTGTCCTCAGCCTCTTATTCATTGCAGAATCGTCTTCTAAATT